>LNAR01002001.1:0-36267 GCA_001630585.1 Pseudogymnoascus sp. BL549 | reverse complement strand
CCTCACCACGCTCGCTCCAGGCAGACAAATATAATCCAAAGATCTCTCGCTCGATCTATCACCCCGTCAATCCTCACGTCCAAAGCCCAAAGCCAAGTCAAAAACTTTCTTTTTAAGAAAAATCCTTCACCATGCGCTTCTCACTCGCCCTCATCGCTGCCGTCGCAGCTGCCACCTCCGTCGCCGCTCAGGATGTCGCGGGCATCGTGTCCCAGATCCCCTCGTGCGCGCTGACCTGCATCGCCACCGCCTCCGCCGGACAGTCCTGCAGCATCACCGACTACAAGTGCCAGTGCTCCAAGATGTCCGCCATCCAGGCTTCCGCCACTCCTTGCGTTACCTCCAAGTGCAAGCCCGATGACGCTCTTAGTACGTTTATACCCCCAGTCCTTTCCCCCCCGGTCCATCACAAGACTCAATTCGAGTTCTCACTTTCCCAATCCCACTCTCACCCACCACAACTCACTCCAATTCTTACAAAAACACAACTAACAACCACCACAGAGGTTCTCTCCCTCACCGGCGAGCTCTGCAAGAAGGTCGGCGGCGGCTCCTCCGGCTCCTCCGCCGCAGCTGGCGGCGAGGCAACCACTCAGGCTGCCGGTGGCGCTGCCACCACCCAGGCTGCCGGCGGCGCTGCTGCCACCCCTACCACCGGTGCCAGCGAGGCCTCCCCCACCGATGACGGCTCCGTCCAGCCTTCCCTCCAGCCCACCAGCAGCGGCTCCGACGACGAGCCAACTGGCGCCTTCACCGAGAACCCTCAACCAACTCAGACCGGTGCCGCCAGCAAGATGGGTGGAAGCGGTGCGGCTGCTGCCGTTGTCGCTGTTGCTGCCATGCTCTTGTAAGCCTGTTACATCTAGGCTTGCTTGGGATGTTCAGTTGAGTGGGTGAACCCCGCGAGGCCACGCGCGCTATTATGCGCGTGTGTTCTTGTGTGGGCGAACTCGGGGACGAAAAAGGGTGGAGGATGTTAATTTTACGAGGTGGGAAGAGAGAGCACCTACCGATCGATCAAATTGGATAATTTTTTTCGGGAGGGGGAACGCTCGAGGAGATGAGGATGGGATGGCCAACATTACGGGCACCGTGTGTGCGGATGGGCTGGATGGGGTGGTTGTATTTATCGATGGATGGGGTTATTTAGATGGGGTGGGGGGTATAGATGCGTGATATTTTCTTTAATATCTTTTCTTATTACCTTACCTTTTGGCCCCAAAAACTTGCGTGTGGTATTTGAATTGATGGTGATGTGAGATTATGTGGTTTTAGGTAAAAAAAGCTTCTTTCTCAACCCCGGAATTTCCTCGAAAGCTCCCCAGACTCTCCCCAGACTCCCCAGACTCCCAAGACTCCAGAAAATCTCTCAATTCCCACCCGTTTCCCCTCTCTTCCCCCAGCATTCCGCATCCGTAAAACCCGCAGACATGCACGCAAGCTAGCCAGCTCACCACCCGCCACTCACAACTCACCACACCCTACCCTACCCTACCTACCTTTTCCGATCACCCCGATCCCTCCGATCCCCCCGATCCATCCTGCGGCCCGCAAAGACACTAGAACGGCGAATAGGTGCACAAGGCGCGTGGTGTACTACTAATGCAGGTTGTCGTCATCGGCGCTGACTTGTGGCGATGGGTTTGCGTTTTGACCGAGCCGAGGCATAGGTGAGGTATGTGTGTGTGTGTGTGTTTGTTTGTGTTGGGTTGGTATTTCTTGTGAAGTTGAGGTGTGGTGAAAGTGTGATTTTTGTGGCTTGGTGACTTGGTGACTTGGTGGCCTGGTTGTCATGACTTGGTGGCAATCTGACGGAACGGCTGGATGAGGGGTTGGAAGACGGGTCGGCTTGATGGGCTGGGGTTGATGGATGATCTATAGCTCTGAAGGAAGGTGAGAGACGGGATTTTGAGAGGAGTTGAGGGAGAGTTGTTATGGCACTCTGCTGCGAGCGGGTGAGCTGGCTGTGAGGAATGGATATTCGATTGTGGCAATTGGAAGCGTGGGATTTAGTTTGATGACTTTGTCGACACGTTGAAAGCTGCTGCCAGACGCGCAGATGAACTTGGATAATATCATTATCACTCACTCACTCACTCACTCTGTTTTGAACCTTACTCTTGGAGAACTGCTTCACTTTATTCCAAAAAATTTCAGCTACTCGCGAACCAGCTCTTTCTGACCTGGCCCCCCAGACTGACTATTTTGAAAACTCATCATTTCCTCTCTACTCTCCCGCCCCCATTTATTCATCCAATTCCCAGGGAGGTATATTGGAAGTTTAGAGTGCAACAACGGAGGCCCACCATGACAACGATGGGGGGTGCTGGGGATTCCAAATAAAAGTGAGAATAATCGTGTGCTGCCAGGCCACCACATATGCAACAAACTGCTGCCTAAGAGGCAGCTTCCCAATTGAGAAACCAGACTGCGAAGACCGTCCAGTGGGCCCTCTCATACCCATAAGAGGCCAATGTTGGTCTAGATTGCTAACAGGATGCGGTTTGATAATTTGGTGGACTCGAGAAGGGGAGTTGTGGTGGGAGAGTCGCTGACTGGTGATTTGGATTCAAAATGTTGAACCGAACTGGAAATAAATGATCGGCGTGCGGCGTGCTTGAATAGCGAATCGACGCCTCATTGCTCTGTTTGGATTTGGAATTTACATGCTTTGGCAGCACTCGTTGACGGGAACAGCTCCATGTTTACAATAACAAACCCCTCAAAACGATCTTCATGTAAAACCCACAATACAAAGCCAAGTAATATCTGCATTATGCTCTCTCACTATCGTACCGCCGCCATCTATGCTTCAGGCAAAAAAAAACTCAAAGAAATAGTAATACAGACGCCCAAATTACACCCCCCTCCCCCTGCGTCTAATTCTCCTCTTCCTCCTCCTCGTCCGAGAAGTATTCGAACTCGTTGGGCACGGCAGCTTCCTCTCCACCCTCTCCATCTTCATCCACGGCTGTTAATACACCTGCCCCGGCTGCAGCACCGACCCCGGACAATGCACCAGCAGCCTCGCCTTGTGCGTCGGCAAGGCGGCGCAAGCTGAACGACTCCTGTCTGAGGTCCTCAAGCGTTGGGAGTGCGGCGGCACGCTCAACCGAGGCCTTCTTCATCTTCTCCTCAATCAGAGACTTGGGCTCCTCAGGCTGGCTGTCCAGGAGCATAATCACACCTCCAGTTGGCTATAATAGTGTTAGTATGCGTCTACTAACAATGAACGGAAATCGACATACCTTCTTGACTGGCTTGTATCGCCCAGCTGGGAAGCTAATAAACTTCAACTGGGCAGGAAGGACACGTGACATGTTCTCGATCTCGTATCCGACCTTCTCCTTCTCGGCCTTCTTCTTGGGTGTGCTTTGAGCTCCGGCCTCCTTATCCTCCTCTCCTTCCTTCTTTCCGCCTTCCTTGGCTTCCTCGTCGACTTCCATCTTCTCGGCGTCTGGTACGGAAACCTTGGGTGTGGTGGGCGTCTGGTCGATATCCATGCTCTCGTGGCGTTGAGCACGCTCCTTCTTTTGAGCACGGCGTCTAGCCTGGGCAGTGGTGGAGAGGACAGCGGTGGCGATGAGAGTAGGCGCTTCATCAGTCTTAACCTCTTGCTCAGGAGGGTAGTCGAACAGACTTGGGCGAGTAGCGCTGTGGAACTTGAAGTTGGGGATCTCAAGGTCGTGGTCGAGTCCAATCATCGAAGTTGGCGTGAAACTGAGGGAGAGGAAGTGGGTGAATGGGAACCAGTACCAGTACTGCGTGAACACCGCCATACCGACGATACCTGGCATGTTGAGGTTACCGCTCTGTGTTTGCAGACCAATGGTGCAGTTCCTGCCACCTGCGTCGATGATGCCCAGTGCGAGAGAGCATCCGAACTTGGTCATCGCATCCTCGTGCCTATCGCCGACAATCTTCTTCAACGTCTTTCGGATTGCCGCAACCTTGGGGTTCATAGCCTCGTTTTGCTGGACCATAATCATGGCCAGCGCGATGAGGGCACCTTGCCTGACAAAGTCGGTGGGATCCTTCATCATGGGTTCCAGCAGGTCAACCGCCTCATCCAAGCCCGTGCCCGCGCACGAGATACCAAGTGCCATTGCGGCACCGTAGCGAACGTGTGGGTTGTAGGATTCAGACAGAAGCTCGACCATGCGTGGGACGCTACTTGGCTTGCGGAAAAGGATGAATCCCAAGCTCATAACAGCAATACGTCTGACATCGTCGTTGACGTCGCTGACGGCGACATGAAGCAACTTGCGGACAGCCTTGTTGCTTCCTGTGCCGCAGTACGCCATGGCAACAGTCATGATTCCACCATAACGAAGAGTTGGGTCTGCTTCGTTGAGGAGGCCCTCGATCAGCTCGTCAGCACCCTCTTGGCGTCCAAACATGATAAGAGCCATTCCCATGGCTACACCGCGAACAATCTTCTCGTGCTGCGTGTCATGTGCGTACTGGATCATATCCTCGAGCGCCTTGATGTTTCCAGTACCCAGCATAATCAGACCCATAGCAAGACCGACAGCCTCACCGTTGAGCGCAGAGTCGGTGTAAAGGATGCTCTTGAGGTTCTCGTAAATCTCTTCTGATCCTGTAGCCATGCCAGCAAGACCAAGACCAAGGGCACCACCGTGCTGCACGACCTCCTCCTGGGTGTCGTTGAATGATTGGCGGAGATAGTCGAGCGCCTCTGCACCGTGGTTTGCGTATATCAAACCATACGCGTAAAGCGCACCACCCTGGCTGAAGATGGATCCTCCGACAGAGGAAGGGCGGGGAAGGTACGGCTCGAGGAGCTTCCGGCACTGGCTCAGGTTGCCCTTGTGGATGACACCCAGCGCAGCAGTGGCGGAAAACTTTGACCAGTTGACCGCCTTGCCGAGCCACTCCAGGTTGTCCCTGAAGAACTGGTCGTTGGTGGTACCCTGGTTCATGAAGGCATTGCAGAAGGTCACTGCGGTGTGGAATATCGAGTTCCTTCCCTCCAGGCTGTCCCGCACCTTGTTGAGAATGCTAATGTCGGTGTGGTTGTTTCGGTAGAGGAACTCCAGGTTCAGCTTGATGCTCTTTGAGCCGTCGAGAATAGACCTGATGTTTGTGAAGATCTGGATCTGCTCGGGGGAGAAGTTGTCGGTGTTGGAAGTGTCTTTGTTCTCTCCCAACAGTGGTTCGCTTTCTCCTTCGGCAACAGGCTCCTCGGCCTTCTTCTCTACTGGCAGAGCCTTTTGTACATTTGCTAGGAATTCCTGTGTGCCGTTATCGTATAGGTCGAAGGCGATTTGATATGCCACTGCCCGAGAAGAGTCATCTCCCTTCTCAACCAACTTCCGGAGCATCGCGGAGGCTTCTCCGTCCAAGTTGAGGTAGACGACGCACTTTGCGATTGCGAAAAAGTCGGGTGTTGGTATATCGTTTAGTAAATCGAGAATCATCTTCAAAATCTCGGTTCGCAAGGCCCTCTCCTGGACAACATCCATGCAGATGTTCAGAACGTACTCCATCAGCTCCTCGGTAGGTCCAGAACCGTTGTCTGTGGACTTCCCCGCCTTCTTCTCATCGTCGCTTGCACGCTTGATTACCCTTCGGAGGACCTCCAGGTTGCGGGCTTCAATTGCTATCCCAACTACTTGTCTGTATCGTCCCTCTCGCAGGCAGCTCTCAAACAACCTCTCGATGACGTTTTCAAGGGCAACTTGAGTCTTGCGGTCCGCCACAGATAATGACAGAGAGCCAGTGCTGATGGTTGGATAATCGGCGGAAATATCGGTGGATTGTCGAGATAGCAGCGATTTGGATGGCAGAGTTGACTGAGAGAATGGAGTTGTTGGAGAAGAGAGGGCACCCGACACGTTGCTGTCGCCAGCGGTATTCGCAAATGATGTCGCAAGAGTAGGAATACCGCTGGTGCCGGCATCCGATGCACGTGGACGATGTGATGCCGAGAGGGCAATGTACTGATCCACGCACTTGGAGATGATGGTCTCTTCGAATTCGCCCCCGTTGTCGAGTTTGAAGAGGTCCCCGGCACCTAGAGCAAACGCCATGCTCTCGTTGTATTCTTGTAAATGGTAGTACACCTTTGCCAGCACAAGTGCCGCAAGTCGGCGCTCAGGGAATGTGTCGTCTTCATAGAGGGCCTCGCTGTAAACGCCGGGTTGTCAGTAATCCAAATCGCAAGCATGGGGGCTTGAGCCATCGATGGGGTCTCAAAACTGCAGTTGCGACTCACATCTGACCAACAGATCCTGCTACCTCTGTCCATAGAGTATCGATATCATCGTTCAAGGTCTGCAGGGCGAAGATCTTGAGCTCGGGTTCCTCGTCGGAAAGGAACCCGAGGACGCCTGTGGCCGACACGAGCCCGGGCATATCGACGGTTTATTTGTGGTATTGATAGGAGTGGGCGAGGTCTTTGATGCGCACAATTGTGAATGGATATATTGAGATGTTGAGAGGCAGGAGTGGTTGATGGTGATGGAATGGGTTTGTTGATTACACACACGATGATGCCTGAGCCTCAACTTCAGCAACACCTAAGCGCGACAGCCTGGAGCTTCCAGCTATTGGCGCTTAACCTAAACCGGATAGCGAAATGCAAAGCAATAGTGCCTCAGGCATAAACATGGCACGCGTCTCTTTGTCGCCGTAATCGAAAAATAAATTAATTGGGCGTCGAAAATGGCAAATAAATGTAGCATTTTTACTGCAAATTAGCCTACATATCTATATATTGTTGGAAGCCTCATATAGAACCCAGTGACGAGTAAAAAGGCATGTAGTTACGTGTGATGACGCTTGCGTGTCTTGTAGACAGGTCGCGACATTTGTTTCGTTTAGCAAACGGTGGCAGATCGTCGTCGACCACAGGGGGGACGAACTGTGTAATTATTTTCCAACATCTCAAATCATCAGCAACCGAGCCTCGAGCTGCAGCGAAAACGTTGCGCATACCTTCGCGCGACTATTTGTAGTGTGACGCCGATAGATTCGACGGCCTCGATAGCGCCAGTTCTGTGCTGACGGCTTCGGCGCAACAGCAACCGGGCCTCGCGGACTTTGGGCAGACTCATGAACCACCGGCTTGTCCTGAATCCGATAGATTTCAGCTGGAACGGAAATTGTGGTTGAACTTCAATGAAGACGTATTGTACGCCAACCCGTTGACGGACATACTGGGAGGCCGTGGTCGCTGAGTGACTGGGACTACGGACTTGTCGAAACAATGGATCTGAGATCGATAATTAACAACGAAGGGGGAGACCCCTCGAGGCAGGACAAAGCACAACCTGCGACTCCAGCGCAAACTGGACCATCGCCAGGTTTGTACCGAGAGTATAGCCAGCAAAGCCAACCTGCGCCGCCGAGTAGACAAGCGTCGCAAGATTATGGCGCGCAATCACAGCGATTCACCTCTCCAACAGCATACCAAGGGTCGTTTCAAGGGCGACCACCTCCGCCTCCTCCCCTACAGCCTCCGAGTAACGACCTCCGATCACCAGCTACGTCGTCGCATTATTCCGCTCAATCTCCATTTCGCCATACTCCGTCTTCATCGACAAGCGGAGGAGCTTTCCCCTTTCCACAGAACGCTGCGCCTCAAAGTCCTGGTCAGGCCCAACAATACCAACCAGCTCTTCGCCATCGCGAAAGCTATTCACAAGGCGAGGCTCCACCTCAAAATCAGCATATGAACTACCCACAGGCGTCTCCTGTACCGCTCACTCCTCCAATTGGGAGTTCGAACATATCGTACCCTTTCCCGCCACATCAGCGACCTCAATCATCTCACTCGAGTCCCACACCTACCTCAGCTCAAAGTCAGCAAAATCCATATACACAACATCTCCAAGAAAGTCCAGTTGCGAACAGCGCGTTTCCGCCTACACCCTTCCCACAAGACCAGGCACAGAGATCACAACCAGGCACACCATTCCGCCAACCCATGAATATACAACGCCAGTCAACCGGAAGCTATCCCTTCCCAACGAGCCCATACCAACACCGCGCGCCTTCGCTAGGAGTTCAACAAGATAGTACGAAAGTCGAACGAGTTTCTCCATCTCCGTCGACGTCAGCGGCTCCCACGACGCCGGCTCCCCAAAACCAAAACGCAGCCTCTGCACCGGAAGCAAAGAGGAACTCCCAAAGCGAAAGGGAGCACAGTATGAGTGTGAGCCCCAAGACAACGGTGTTTGGACAGCAGCCCAAGGACGAAGCGGTGAACCAGGCCCGACAACGGACGCCAGTGGCAGATCCTGCGCCAACCCCGGCCAAGAGGAAAATTGATGATAGGCGCAGCTCCGATGCAACAGCTCCCTCGAGCGCCCCGAATGGTGATCAATCAATGAGCAGTAAGAGCCAGTCTCCGCAAGAGCCAAGGAAACGCAGACGGTATAATGAACCGCCGATCTGGGCCCAAAGCTGGATGCTCTACAAGAAGAATAAGCAGTTGCCAGCCTCATCCGGCCAGGCGAACGGAAGGCTTGCCGGCCACGCTCCGTCCGAACCTCCCCAACTGCAAACACCCACACAAGATCCAGGCGTTTCTCCTGCCGCGACCAAGTATGACGATATCCTGGGGCCCTGGGAGCCAAGTATTTCGGATACTACGCCAGTGAACGACCTTACCAAGGCCATTGCGGACTTCTTGTACCTCGAAGTTGTCAACCGTAACGATTGGGGCGAACTCGAGAGCCGAGGAGTGGCGGTGGAAATCGAAGCGAAGCTGGGACAGCTCATTGATAAGGAAACAAACCAGAGATACTATCTGCCTGTTCTCTCGGAGTGTGTCCTGGCTCCAAGCAACCGTATTTCGTTCAGAAGCTCCATGACAGAGGTATGTCCTAGATTTATTAGCTTTGAAGTAAAAACTAACAGCTCCAGGAACAACACAAGAGAATGAACGAGTTTTTGAATGGTCTCGTGACACAGACCCATCCAAGCAATGTGAATAGGCCCAAGCCGCGGGTGCCGATTCGGTATGCACACAGACGTGAGCGTGATAGCTTCTTCGAAATGCCCAAGGCAATAGTGCAAACCCTGCCGCCGAGTATTCAGCACTTCTTGAAGCAGAGCAGTCACCACGCGCCAAAGGTCCGGATTACTCATGATCAAAAGACTGGTGCCCCCCTTGCACAGATTATCAAAACGCGCGTCAAAGATTTGGATATCTATATACCCAACTCTCCCCTGGATTGTCGTATAAGCGTCAATCTTGAAATGAGATATGACGGGGACAGCGAGGCGCTAGCCCGCGGCTCCGACAAGAAGAATCAACCAGATCGGAACAAGGACCGCCTGAGCTACACACAATCACACTATCAGATAGATCTCACGCAGGTTACATCAGCTTCAGTAAGTTTTATAACGTTTTATTTACAGAGCCTAGCTAACCCGTTATCTAGGGCGAAAAGGAGCATGAACTCGAGATTGAGATTGACACGAAGACACTCGTTGAGCAAGGGCAGCGCCTCCAGGCTTCACAGCCACATAGATACGATGCTCTTGTGGAGGGGCTTATAAACAACATACACGTGTTGACGAAAGAGCTCAGTCTCCCATTGAACTAGCGTCTCGCGGAGTTATGAACAACTCCGCAGCTGTTTGTATTATATAATTAAGCTTATTAATTAGGGGTTCAAAGATTGAACATGGCGTGACAGGGTGGGGAATTAGGTTACAAAGGGGTTTGCGGGGGCGGAAGCTATCCTTTCTGGGATTTGGAATTTGAAGCCGCTGGTAGCACGAGCTGTGAACAATAGAAGGAGGTATGAACTATGGGCCAACATTCCTATATAAGGCATGTTTCCAATGGAAATTAAGTTTTTTTTTCGGAATAAAAGCTCTTTTGGTGATATATTTTGGCGTCACATGACCCTACGTCACACGATATTGCAATACTGAGCACAAGCCAACTATTGAGTCCGACTTCAGTAAACAAACCTCGACTGTGGAATAGAAATGCCCACTCAGATAACGTGAATTAAATAGTGTTTGCTTCTAGCATTCATCTCCTCAACAGCCATACAAATGTGGCATCTCTGATCCTCAAATGTCCCTCGTCCCATACTCCTCTCGCGATAGCCGTGAGATTGTTCTGTACGCCTCTCCTACCCCACCTCTTCACCGTCCACCGATGACTGACTTCACAGTCAACATGACGACGCCATAGTTGTTCGCGATCCCCAGACCCGCCAGTTGATACTTCGCGGCGCTTCTGCCGCCCAAAAGCTGACGGAATGTCCCTACTGCCACCAATCCATCCGCAGCTCCTCTCCCGACGACGGGCACCCGCTCTCCAATTCCCCGAACCACGGACAGAGCTTCGTCAACCCCGAATACTTTCGCATGCTGCGCATTGCCTCTGAACCAGGGAGCGAAGACGAGAGAGAGCCACCGAGCAGCCCAATACGACGACTCACACACCCGGTCCCGAGGAGCGTCCCTTACCGGGCTTCAAGTGCTGGTGGGCACAGGGCAGGTACAGAGGGGATTGAAGAATCCGACGATGCAGAGTTTGTGACTAGCACACCGGCAGATCAGAGCGGGCGAGAAGCTCTGGGGATAAAGAAGGACGCATTCAGTCCCAACTACTTCCAAAAGTTCTTTACCGTGGAAAAGGAACTGGGACGAGGCGGTAAGGGAGTCGTCTTGCTGGTCAGGCACGAGCTCGATGGTGTGTTCTTGGGTCATTTTGCTTGCAAGAGGGTCCCTGTTGGGGATGATCACGAGTGGCTGGAAAAGGTGCTCATTGAGGTCCAGCTCTTGCAGCAGTTGTCGCATCCCAACCTCGTCTCTTATCGTCACGTCTGGCTAGAAGACTTCAAGCTGAATCGCTTTGGGCCATCGGTACCATGCGCATTTATTTTGCAGCAATACTGTAATTCTGGCGACCTTCTCCATTACGTGATCGGCAAAGGCGCTTCTGCCACGAGTACCAACGAAGAACTCAAAGCCCAAATGCGGAGGAGATCTAAGGGGCAGTTGGATCGGCCGCAAGGGCTCAAATCTCCTCAGAAGAAGCTGGCATTTGACGAGATCTATTCCTTTTTCAAAGACATCACATCCGGACTCGCGCACCTACACGCATCGAACTACATTCATCGGGACCTGAAGCCCAGTAACTGCCTGCTACACCGCGGCGAGAAGGATCTTCGGTGCCTCATCAGCGACTTTGGCGAGGTTCAAGCTGAAAACGTGTATAGAAAGTCAACGGGAGCAACTGGAACGATATCTTACTGTGCGCCTGAAGTGCTGCGGCAAGATGCGTCGGGTCGGTATGGGAATTTTACGGCAAAGAGTGACATATTCTCCCTCGGCATGATCCTCTACTTCATGTGCTTTGGGCGACTACCATATCTCAGTGCCGAGAACATCCAAGAAGAGTTTGAGGACCTGGATCAGCTCCGCGCGGAAATTAGTTCATGGCAAGGCTTCCGAGATGAGAGGCAGGAACGTCCAGATCTGCCAGATCAGCTGTATACCTTTTTGAAGAGGCTGCTCAGCATCAACCCTGCCGATAGGCCGAGTGCAACCGATATATTACAAGCTATCAGCTCTGGTTCGGGTTTGGAGGGGACGCCAGGCTTGACCAGGGCGAAAAACAACTTAGGGGTCGGCAAGCGAATACAACCTGTTGATTCTCCTGCCCCAGGAGAAAAATCCAGTGGGGCCCGGTCTGTCTCTGCAGCGTATATTGAGGATGAAGATGGCGAGAGGGTTCATGCATTGCGGAAAACAATCTCGAATCACCTTGATTCACAGCCCGAGGTGACGACGCCACTACTAATGGCTCCACCGTCGGGTCGCGTTGGGAGATTCAACCAACATCTTGCGCTGGTTTCGCACAGTGCCACATCCTGGATGCAGTCCAACGGGCGGTTGCTGACGTATGCGGCCAAGTTCATCATCTTCCTCTTCAAAGCATACACCATCACAACCCCGTGTCTTCCATGGGCGAGCAACCCGCTCGTCTCAGCGCCTCTACTTGTGCTCGCTGCTACGGACCTAGTCCTTGTTGGTAGGATGGAGGGAAGGATGACGACGCTACTACTACTGGCCCACGTTGTGGCATTATTAGTAGCCAGTAGATATGGGAGCCTATGCGCGTCGGGCGGGGATATGTGGGAATGGGAAGCGGCTGTGGGCAGACGAGATCTTTGAAATGGGAGGCTTGATATCCAAAGCAAGCGATTTCTTTGGCGTAGCTATTTGGCGGGGTTCTGTTTCTGGGAGGAGTTCGCAAGGTGGGTTGGGTGGTGGTTTCAAGGAAAATGTTGCATGGGCTTTGATCGAGCGGTGAATATTGAATGCATGGCGATAGTATGAGACTTTCAACGTCAAGTGAGCGAGCGGCTGTAGATTGAATCACAGCACTGAACTTGACTGAGACTCCACGTGCATTACAGACAGTGGAATGCCTTGCAGCTGTTCCCGCTCCTTGTCCACGATACAGTACATCGCAAATTAAGTATTCCCAAGCCCCACCACAGCGGAACAGTCTCTTGAGTGCGTCTAAAGTAAGACTTCAGCGATCCGGTTGGTCTTCGACCCGACCACAAGCGCTCGGAACCTCGGAAGGTGTGTATGAGGGGTTGTATACAAGGTTTGGATTCCGTGTTAATATGAATACCTTGGTAAAAAAGTTACATGAAGCTCGTAGGAACCTGTCAATGAGGCTTGACTGATGTTACCTTTGGCATGGTACGTGACAGTGGCTTGAATCGCACGTATCATCCCGTCATGTTCCTGTCTACTAATCTTTGTAATTTCATCACCAGACAGTCGAATACTCCTTCCTTGCGCCGCCCTGGTCCGATCTCCGCGAGTCCGCACCAGCGGCGTCAACGCGACAGCACAAGGTTCCCCACAGCTTCGGTGGCATCAATCAGCCACTTCCTTGGCGGTATGCACAGACTGAGGTTTTCCATCGTATCGCAACGGCACTTGTCTTCATCTGTTCTGACAGGTCAAGTAGCCTACCATCGTACTCGTATTGCAACGGCTACCGCCCCGACGGGAGAGGGGGATCGCCGTGACGCCTTACACAGTGACAGCTCGGCGAGAAGATCTTCTCTGCACAACACAGAGAAAATAGCTCTGGACACGGCAACTCGGGGAAATCACCGACGATAGCTCCGGCGAAGCACTGGAAAGAGCGCCGCGCGCCACGATGAGGTCCGTGCGGGCGACCTTATCGAGCTTTCCCCAGCGCCAACGCCGAGAGCGTAACGTTCCGTTGGCTTTGGCAAGGGCCCTTCTCCGATGTAACAATACTGACCGCACACGGCAACTGCCTGTCGCCGTTTAGAATCCTATTCCGCACAGCAGAGCGCCTTCGCGGCAAATACTGAGCATTCCATGCCATACAAACCATTGCACAAGCTGGTCAAAAATGTACACGACAGCATATTTCATTCGCTCTCCACTACCCGCAGCCCTCCCGCTCTCCACTCTCCAATCTCCACTGTAAACCATTGCGACTGCATCGGCGCCTCCCACGGACATCAAAATACTACTACGGCCAATATTTTGGCTTCTCAAGGTTGCACGTCCAAGATGAGGCCTCCTGGGCACCACTAGGGTGCGGGGAAACTTTCCAAGACATCGCGTTGCTACTGGTTACTCCCTACATTCCAGGTCATCCGGGTCAAGGGTTATCATTTCCCAGATAAGACATTCCGGTGTGACTTTTTACTCCACAGTACTAATATAAGCTGCGATCCTTCCAGGTTCACAGCTTCAGCCATCGCGACCTCTCGCGACTTGAGCCAGAACAACATCTCTGAAAATGCGCTTCAATCAGGTTGTCCAGGCCATTGCGGCCACCTCATGCGCGTTCGTTGGGGCTGCCGAAGCTGTCAAGGTCAATCCACTGCCCGCCCCTGTCTCCATAACCTGGGGAACCTCGGGGCCCAAGCAGGTTGCTGGATATCTCGTCCTCAAGAGTCCCTATAACCAGGTGGTCCACGACGCGTGGAAGCGCGCGTTTGACTCGATCACGACCCTGAAATGGGTTCCCCAGGCAGTAGAGGAGCCAATTCCAGTCTTCGACCCCTTTCCCACCACCCCAGCTGCGGCTAAAAGGGCAGCTGCCCCTGCGTTTGCCGAATCAGAGGCAGAACACACCAAGCGCTGGTCTACCCTGATCCGCGAAGTGAACGTCAAGATTTCAGATTACAAGGCGGATTTACAGCACGGTGTTGACGAGTCATACACAATTGATATCAAGGCCAACTCACCTTCCATCGACATCACAGCCAAGACCGTCTGGGGAGCCCTCCATGCCTTTACGACTCTCCAGCAGATTGTCATCTCCGATGGCCACGGAGGTCTCCAGATCGAGCAGCCAGTCTCCATCAAGGATGGCCCAATCTACCCATACCGCGGTATCATGGTCGATACCGGGCGCAACTTTATCAGCCTCAAGAAGATATTTGAGACCATTGACGGAATGGCTTTGTCAAAGCTCAACGTGTTCCACTGGCACATCGACGACGACCAGTCATGGCCTTTGACAATCAACGCATACCCAGAAATGACCAAGGACGCGTACTCTGAGCGCGAGACGTACTCGCAGCACGACGTCCGCACTATCATTGCGTATGCCCGCGCCCGCGCTGTTCGTATCATTCCCGAGATCGACATGCCAGGCCATTCCTCCTCCGGGTGGAAGCAAATTGACCCTGCCATTGTTGCCTGCACGAACTCGTGGTGGTCCAACGATGACTGGCCGCTCCATACCGCCGTGCAGCCCAACCCGGGCCAGCTGGAGATCCTCAACGACAAGACGTACGAGGTTGTCGGAAAGGTGTATAACGAGCTTTCTAGCCTCTTTACCGACCATATGTTCCATGTTGGCGGCGACGAGCTTCAGGTTGGGTGCTACAACTTCAGCACCATCACCCAGGAGTGGTTTGCGGCGAACAAATCGCTGACATACGACGATCTCGTCCAGTATTGGGTTGACAAGGCCGTGCCGATCTTCAAGAAGCCAAAGAACAGGCGTCTCATCATGTGGGAGGACGTTGCAATCAATGACCCCCACGCCCACGACATGCCCAAGGACATCATCATGCAGTCCTGGAACGGCGGCCTCGCCAATATCAAGAAGCTCACCTCGAGCGGATATGATGTCGTCGTCTCCTCGTCCGACTGGTTCTATCTCGACTGTGGTGTCGGCGGCTACGTGACCAACGACCCTCGCTATAACGAGAACGTCAACCCCGACCCTGATACCCCCAACTTCAACTTTGGAGGCGACGGAGGATCTTGGTGCGCCCCCTACAAGACCTGGCAACGCATCTACGACTACGACTTCACCACCAATCTAACCGCCGCCGAGGCCAAGCGCGTCATCGGCGTCGCCGCCCCACTGTGGTCCGAACAGGTGGACGACACTTGCATCTCATCGAAGCTGTGGCCGCGTGCTGCTGCGCTCGCTGAGCTGTCTTGGTCCGGGAACAGGGACGCCGCAGGCAAGAAGCGCACGACGTCAATGACGCAGCGCATCTTGAACTTTAGGGAGTATCTCGTCGCGTCGGGAGTACAGGCCACGCCGCTCGTACCAAAATACTGCCTGCAGCACCCGCATCATTGTGATTTGTATTACAACCAGACAGCGGTTGTCTGAGGGCTCCATCTTTTAATATAGCGTAGTGTTTCGTCTCGCTTACTCGAGTCTGGGACACTGGAGAAAATGAAACCGTAGGCTCAGATTGTGCTGTTAATCACTACTTGTCTCGTCTTGGTTCGTGATCATCGTTCCATGGCCCCACATGGATCGCCTGGCCGTCGTCTCGTTTTAATGCCATGTGCATCACGTGATATGTCGATTGAAGCTGAACGTGGAACAGATTAGCCGCCAAGCCCGACATCTTCCAACCCAGCCGCTTCTCATTATCTCCATCTTTTCCAATCTCCACTCAACCACACAGATTCAGAGACGGAACTGTCGCATCTATATATTGCATCTAGCTAACCCCTTGAAGATCACCAATAACTTACCATATATGCACCTTCGTGCTAGAGAAAATGGAACAGCAACCCACTGATCTTTGGAGACGTCGAAAATTCCCTAAACCGGCGATGCCAAGCACGCGAGATGAAACGCAGTTTTGGTCCTTCTCGCTGATTCCGGCAGGCACGAGGGGATCATCAGTCATGAATGCGGTGGCCAAAGGCTTGCCCTCAAATTGCTGAAGCACTCCGTCATTGTGTGATGTCCATATCCACAGGCTGACACTGAAGGAGCGCCCGCCAATACAATACGGGTTCGTATGGACACGGGCCAACGATTATTCGTTTTGCTATCAAATCTCACTCTGTCACCGGCTGGCCCAATGAATTGATCACGGAGTCCAGGGACGAAAATTGGCTAGAAGCCCCAATGAATACGGGTAGTCGCAATACAACCTGGTCCACTGTTGGCGCCAATGAATATGCTTCCACATAGCTGACAGCACCAATGACGCTCTAGCTAGCCGCATCTTCTTCAAACCGGCGTTCCTAGATAATCTACCCGCTGGAGTACCCCGGCTGGGGGAGCGAGATCGTCGATGTGGGGACTGCCTGGGAACAGCGTTGGGTTTGGGGGGTACCCACGATCCCTTACCAGGCTGACCCCTTCAGACGGGTCATGGTGGGCATGGAGTCTTCCCTACCTTTCTTTCCTTTCCTTTCTCACTCTGTCCTTCCTTCTTTCTTCTTTCCTCCTTGTCCTTCTGATCGCCCCCATTCTGGAGCGAGCAGTCAAGCCACGATCCCGAAATGCCGCCCGCCACTCCAACAGCTCTCCTTTGGACTTTACCTCTGGTCGCCGTCCATGCCACCTCCAAATTCTCCATTCCCTCGGCCGCCCGTGGCATCCTCAGCTTCGCCGTCCCCAGCGTCTTCTCTCCCAGTCCCACGAAACCCGTCTCGCTGCGCCCGATAGACCCACAAATAGCCGCTCAGCGAGCCAGCACCGACTGCCTCGATGGCCTGCGGGGTGTGGCAGCGTTTGCTGTCATGATCTTTCATTACAGTTTACACGCCTATCCTGATATCCGAGATGCATATGGCTACAACGGAAATGCGAACTTGTTACAGCTGCCGTTTGTGAAGATATGGTACAGCGGTGGCTTCATGGTCTTCCTCTTCTTCGTCATCTCCGGCTATGTGCTATCAGCTCGCGCCGTCCGGCTTATGCTTCGACGAGACCGTGATCGTATTCTACCAGTCCTGTCCAGCATGACCTTTCGCCGAGTTGTACGCCTCGGCCTGCCGAGTGTCATCATGTCCTTCGTCGGGCTTTTGTGCCAGCGCGCTGAGTTATTGGAGAAACCATGGCCACACTATGTCCCGGGGCTGTGGTTTGACATCAGATTCTATCTCGAGAATCTTCGCGATCTCTTCACGTTCTACAAGTGGAACCAATTCCACATCTACTACCTCCCGCCATTGTGGACAATCGCTGTCGAGTTCCGCTGCTCGATGATACTGTTCCTCCTTCTCTTGGGTATTGCGCGTTGCCGTACAGGCCCAAGGCTGCTTATCGAGGCTCTTGTCTTTTCTGACGCGATGCTACATGACCGCTGGGACATGGGATGTTTCGTCCTCGGTCTGGTCGTCGCTGAGATCCACGTCGGCACTCAAGAATCCAAGGCGCAACTCAGCAAAGAAGAGGGCCTCCTACATAACGAAGACGCTTCAGACTCCTTCCGGTACTACAGCGATGCAGACGCCACGAGCCAACGACGCCGCCGCATACTTAAAAAGCTGTGCATCTGGGCTTGCTTTATTGCAGGCATGTACCTTGGATCGGTTCCCACAGACCACACCTGCGAGACGCCTGGCTATGTCGCTCTCTGCTCGGTAACCTCGCATAAGGAGAAGTGGCGCTATATCGCATTACCTGGCAGTTTCCTTATTGTCTTCTCGATTCTTTATCTGCCTATTCTCCAACGCCCGTTAGTCGCCCCGGCGGCGCGCTACCTGGGCCGCGTGAGCTACGCTCTATATCTCGTTCACGAGCTTGTTAATATGCTTATTGGGGAGGGCATTCGAAACGCGGGGTGGGCGCTTGTTGGAGAGACAGGGTTGATGTTCCATGTTGGATATGTACTGGGACTGGCGTTTTATGTGTCACTATGCTTATGGCTCGCTGACATGTTCATGAGGGCCGTGGACATTCCAGCTACGAATCTGGCCAGGTGGCTTGAGGAGAAGTGTGTTGATAAGTCGTAGTTGTCAGTTATAGATGGCGTTTGGGAAGGATTATTGCGCAGTGCGTCACCCACATAGATACCTCATGTACAGTCTAATTTAGAATTTCATAAAACATATTTACTTTCGTCGGATCTTAGGGAGATGGATTGCGGTGACAGGACTGCGGCGAGATGTGCTGTTTCGTTCACTGTTCACGGATCCATGAGGCACCACCAATATTTGTGACACTGGCGCAACAAGTTGATTAATATTACAATCTAGCAGGGTGTTGATATAAAGGTGAGGTGAGTTGTATACCGAGACAGGCAAATACGCTATTATCTAAATTTATGGATATTAAGCCTCGGCTTGCTACTTGGCACTTAGGTAATTGGGGAAACATCGTTTTTAAATCCCTACAAGGACATCGACTTAAATATTCTTTTATTGACGACATGTCTGCTGGCGTATATCCAAATGCCATTAGATGTGTCAGTCTTCGCTTGGTGGCCTTTCGGCTTTGCACCGCTCACATTCGCACTCCATTCCCAACCACGGCAATAGGCTCTCCTGCCTCTCCGCATAGTCCATCGTCAACGGCCTTATGTACGAAATAAATAGCTCCTCTCCTTCCTCTACGTCTCGTAGAGCGAACATCCTCAATGTGCTATTGCTATCTCTGTGCTCCCAGTCCACATTCGGGGCACAGCTATGATTGAACATTGAGTACAACGGGTTCACGGCTGTCCCGGGGAACCCATCGAGAGTCTGCCCGTGCTTGTTGTTCTGCAGCCGGCATCTTATTGTGTGCAGAACCCAGGTGTCGTAAGCGGCATCCGTGAAAACGTCGATGCCTAATTCGCCCAGCACTCGGATCGGTGTTACGATGTGATCGGGGAAGTTGAAGATTATCAACTCATCGTTTTTGTACGTGGGCGTCAGTCGATTGAGCAGGGATGTCTTCAAGGGGTGGAGCGTCGGCTCTTGCATTGCGAGGGCCAGGACTCGGAGGAGGAGTACCGAGTCCAGAGAGAGGTCGGTTGTTAGTTCTGCCGACTCGGCCGCGGAGGTTAGGAAGCCAAAATCTTTACCGCAGATGGAAGCATGGAAGGTATCCAGGGCATTCTTGGAGCAGTCAGAACTACAGTACAAGACGCTGCAGCAACTGTTGACGATCTCTTCTGTTATGGGGCCACAGCATGTTGGGCAGCGTTCAGCGCTACTTGTGACGCCTGCGACGGTGCTATCCACGAGGACGGTATCTCCTGGAGCGATACTCTTGGTCGCGAAAGCGCCGAGAACGTCCCCCGAGTTTGGCGAGCTATCCTCTACATCAACGTCCCGAATAGCACTGCGAGAAACAGTGCTGTTCGTCGATCGTACGCTGAACTCTTTCTTACACCCGTCGAGGAAAGATTCCTCTCTCGAGACGAAGTCGTCTTGCATCCACGGATAAGCCACAGGGTAGACGCCACCGTTATGGAGGGTTACCTGCATTTTCTCTTCGCTCATCTCACCAGCGTCAACCTGTTCCCGGAGAATGTCATCCCTTTGCTTGTACCACGACTTCGCATTCAGCAACTCGGAAGGGAACACAGCATCTTGCGGGAATCGAAGCACTGCTTCTTTGCTGAGGGCCAGGTAGTCACTACACGCATTCGATGCCATCAAGCCCTCCATTAGCTCTGACCAAGACTGGAGCTCGAGCTGTTGCAGTTCCGCGACCACACGCTTCTCAAGAAGTTCTGTCGTCGAGACGAGGTGCTTCCATGAGGCCAATCTGGGGTCCGTCTCGTGCTGGAGCTTGGTTTTATCGCACAAAGCCAGGAAGGCTTTCGTCCCGAGTGGAGTGCTTCTTTCCTGGCTGGCTTCAACTAGCAGTCGTGCTTTGTACGCATCGCCGAGTGCGAGTTCTGGGAAACCCAGAAGCCGGAGACAGCGCCCACGCAGAAGCCAGGACTCTGGATCGTACGGCTGTTCTGCAATGCTTTTTGTGAAAGTTTGAAGGTCAGATGATTCCGCTGCTAGACGCTAACGCGGAGAAGATGCAATGAGTATTGAACCTTCAGGAAAGAGAGGTAGTAGCTACCTCTGGATCGAGGATTTCATAAGGCGCCACTTCACAGGCTGAGGACGGAGCAAAGTCGTCGTCTCTCCAAGGGTGGTCCATGGCGTGCGTATTGGTTCAAGGGGCAGGCGAAACGCTGATTTATGAGAGTTATGAGGAAATACCCAAGTCACAGAGCCTTCTGCTATCTACTCTACTCGTAGCCTTGTGCGGGGTGGCTTTTTGTGGTTTTTCAGGGGTGGAAATTTGCTAGCTTGGAATTGTAGGGTTGCCGTTCAGACAGATCTGGGTGATATTCAACGTCATGGTTGGATAACCCACGATATCCACATCGTTCGAAGCGCTGCACTCTATTTAATAGTTTGTAAGTAATTATTAGAGCAGTTTTCGTCTTTAACGAGTTTGGCCTCAAGTAAAGAGGCGGATATATGAAGCTTCCTCTTGTCTTTTTACTTGTCGCCACCACTATCCATCACATGTTTTGATGCTTCCCGCTTTGAAGGCTGGAACGACAGCATCAACAGTTCAGCCACCAAGACGGCATTCCACCTAAAGGGTTACCAATTGAGGAAATTAATATACCAACTAGCCTTAGCATTTGTAGCACAAGTTTCCCGCCTTCCTGCCGCTTTGATTTTATGGGGATTCCGCTAGATTCCACTTATGGTTCCTTGACGTCGAGTTGGGTATTCTTGGCATGAAGGTTGTGCCAGTTTGATCAGCGCATCACTGCACTTACCGCGGCCAAAGGGACATAATCTAGCGAGACTGTAATATGATTTATTTTGATGGATTTCATCTCTAGAGTAGCTTAGTCTTCAGAATAATAAATTATTTAACCTCAAATTAACTAAATCATTCATTAATAAATAAAGTTTTCTTGATATTTGAAAATCCTCCATAAGTCCCATATATTTACGCTTCACCGACCTGGATTAATGGCAAGTTTTAGACCACTATATACATAAATACTACATCTGAAAGCTCAAAATGGTGAATTATGACTTGAGGTTGAAGTCAAATCCATTTATTAGACCATGCGGTTTAGTCCTTCCCTCCTCCATCGGAAACCTTGGCGCGAAGGTGCCATTGTCGACGAGTCCGTGCGTCACCCAAAAGTAAACAAACCGAGCAACAGCATTCCCATCATCCATCATTTCTTCCCAACACGACAATAACTCATACGCCAACTATTCGACAACAAAAGCCAGCACCTCAATTCTTATGGCGTATATTGTAGTTTAAGAAGATTCTTTTGCACGCTTTAGCTTTTCCGTGTGCTCCAAGAACTCGACGCGACACGACCATACATCCATCCACAACCAACATAAACAACAGTGCCGAATAGAACCTCCACTAACTCCCACATTGCACAAAGTGAGCCGCTTCAATGGCTGCCTCGGCTGACTCGAGACATCGCTCTCGATTAATTCGAGAAATGGCCCGAGATCTGAACAGACACGACCACTCGTGCGCTTCGTCGACCGGTTCTCACCATGGCACCGTGAGCGACGACTCAACAATGGACTTTGACCCCGAGAACGAGGCAATCATGTCCACGCGCCAGATGGACCTCAACATCTCCCAGAGGCTCCCAGAGCTCCGCGATACCGCGAAGAAGTATGGCCGCTGGAACGGCAACAGGCAACAAACAAATGAGTTCGTCATAAACACCTCAGCGATTGGGCGTGCCTTTCCCGACTTTTCCCAAGGCGGCAGCTCAGACGAGAGCAGCTTTCATGTAGAGGTTGGCCGTGGGGCGAAAACAAGACAACGCGTCCCAAGCAGGGTCCCACAAACAGAATATTCGGACAACATCGACTCTCCAGTTGTCAGCATTGGCGACTTCAAAATTCTCAGCACACCGCCATCAAAGGGCCAATCCAAGTACCCCAGGCAAGACTCTCTTCGAAGCAGTATGGGGAAGCAGAGCAAAGGCACACCACAGAAAGAGAATATCCCACCACCGTCTGCCACAAAGTTGCCAAACTATGTTTCTGGGGCGACGCGATCCTCGAGCGGAGAGCAGCGCCGCACTCTCGCAGAGATCCATGCTCGCGTAGCCGACGACTCCGATGGGTCATTCATCAGCGATGAGCGACCAGCCACAGTCACATTCCAGCCAAAGCAGTCGCGATTCTCCGCGGCCCAACCCAAGGGCTCACCTCTTTCTGCCATTCACAGTATCCCTCAACAACAAGTCAAGAATGCCTTGGCAGACGCTCTTTCTGGACATCGCGACGACTTCCAACAAACACCCCGACAAAACAATGCCACCCAGAATTCAAACACTGCCAACCAGACAAACCAATCATTTCTTCTGCCTAACATGCCCGACCTTTCTGAGCTTGTTTCAGGCTCCTTCAAAGATGGCACCCCAGTGTTTACACGTAGCGGCAAGGTACAGTCTCGATTCACATCATCCTCTGGCAGAACCCCACCTGGGCCAGGCCATGTGAAGTTGGACAATGTTCCCGTTCCAGATGAGGAGAAGGCTATTTTCATCTCGTTGCAGCTCCTACAAGACAAGGTTGCCATGCTGGAGATGGAGAAGGCAGATGCGCAGCGAGTGGCCCAGAACCTACAAGATGACAACTACCAACTCCAATCGGAGAATGCACAACTCCAGAAGCACCGTCGATCCGATAGTGCCCTGGGAATGGCAGACAGTGGTAGTGATGGCGAGAATGGGAAAGGGAGCAAGCATCTTGTTGCTGAGAAGACCAGTTAGTATTCATTCTTAAATCTGCAGTTTAACCGCTAACGTTGCTCTAGAAATCGAATCTCAATTCAAGTCTTTGGAGATGCGTTACAGCGAGATTGAGAGGAAGTCGTCCAACCAGGAGTTGCGCCTTAAGACTGTATCATTCGAGCGCGACCAGGCTGTCAAACAGCTCGCCGAGGCGTATTACACCACTGAGCAGCTCCGTTCTGAGAATGACGCCCTCCAGACTGAGAACGGCGAGCTGAAGCTTGAGCTGGCGCGTCTCAGCACCGATTCGGAGGAGAATACTCGACAATGGAAGCAGAAGGAGACTGGTCTCCGTGAGAAGATTAGTCGCCGTGAAGCTGCCGTCACAGAACTCCGAGAGATGACACAGGAGATCCAGCAAACTCGCCTCGCGAACACCACTGGTGTCAAATCTCGGAAGTCTGTTGCCCCAAAACAACAGACTCGGAAAGAGCTACGCGGCCGTGCCCAGGTACCCGCGCAGAAGAAAGAGACAACTCGCTTGCGATCGCGATCGCAATCCCGCCACGCCCAGTCAAGAAATGCTAAGTCATATGTCGAGGAGGAGACCTTCGATATCCCCCCAGCAGAGAGCACCAACGATGACTTTGACGCTAGCGACGAAGGTTCCTTTGACGACGTTACCAAGACTGTCCACAAGGACCTCAACGTCAATGCAGAAGACGCGACACAGGGCTCAAACTACTCGAGCATCCTGGGCCATGGCGAGATGGATCGTCTCCGAGAGATGCTGGCAAAGGAGAGAGCCCGAAATGCAGAACTCACCACCGATGCAGGAGACCGTGACCACACATCCCATTCAGTCATGTCCATCAGATCGACGAAGTCGACCCGGGCGGCTCAGGGTCTCACTGGTATCCTCAAAAATCGCAACTCCAGTAAACATGATCAAGAAAATAACAATACCTCCCACTCAAACGTATCTCATACGCGACGCCATTCTGACACTTCCGTCAAGGCTCGAACAGCACGCCGCCACGTTACAACGGAAGATGTTACCTCAGCATTCATCATTCCCGATATCACTTTGAGTGTGGCGATGAACGGCGGGCACCCAACACTCTCCGCCAAGGCCAAGAAGGTCCTCGACACGCTCTGCCACCATGACGGCGGGAACTGCACTGTCTGCACACGTGTGGCCTCTTTTGAAAATGGCGTCGAGGCGAAGCAAAGCGTTTACATTCAAAAGCCTACTCCTGTCTCGGACCGCATGCCAGTGCCTGGACCGTACGAAGAGGAGCCGACAATGCGCCCATCTGTCGCCCCAGGACTTGCGCTTGCTACTGTCATGAAGGGACTTGAGGATGAGTTGGCACATTTGAAAATTGAACTGGCTCAGTATCAGGCCATTTACAACAAACACGACCCGTCGCTCAGCATGCGCAAGCGAAAGGCTGTCAAGGCAAGGATCGAGAGATTGCTCAAGGCAATCGACACAAAAGCAGATCAAATCTATGCACTCTACGACGTCCTTGAAGGGCAGAAGGAGACTGGACAGGAGTTGAGTGAGAAGGAGGTTGAAGTTACGCTCATGGACATTGGGATTGATGTCGATGCCCTCAAGAACGATAAGCCTGAGCAGGATGAAGAAGATGAAGACTCTGGGGAGGACTCTGAGCTTGATCTTCCATGGGAAGGCATTGAGGATACGACTGGCAGCGTCAATGGAAGACGCCGCAGCTGGGTTGCATAATCTGTTTACGTTTGCATTGGGCGGATGACGCTTGGGATAATGGGATTTTGTTGGAGAGAACACGGAGTATGGATATTTGTGTGCGCTTAGTTTGCATTTGAGCGACTGAGCCCTGTATGAATTATTGTGTTTGGAATCGGTATGCGTGTTGTAGTTGACTTTTTACAATGGAATGATTACCAAGCCAAGCTACTGTTGACTTTATGAACCGATTACCAAGCGGAATGCAAAATGACGTCGGTTTGTTATCGCGAGATAAAATATAAATGGGAGGGGGACACCTCGAACAAATATAGTCTATCCCATACCCTATTATCCATTTCAAGCAAACTAATATTCGTCTTTCCGATATGTATGCTTTAACGGGCTGCTCTGGGAAGTTGGGGGGTGCGGTGCTCAACGCAATCCTGACCTACAACCTCATCCCTGCCAACGAACTCGTGATTTGCACCTCATCCAACCCTTCGGACGACCAATGGGACTCTGTCAAATCACAAGGAGCCCAAGTGCGCCAATCCAACTATGATGACAAGGCCTCGATGGAGAGTGCGTTCTCCGGCTGCAGCAAGCTCGTGCTGGTTTCGTCGCCTCGGATCTCCATGGACTTCAACAACGCACCCCATGGGGAGGGTCGGGAAAAGCACCACTTTGCGGCGATAGATGCTGCAAGGAAGGCTGGCGTAGACCATATTTATTATTTGTCACTGGCGTTTGGATCGGACTCCAAGGCAGGAGTTATGCGGGCTCACAACCGCACCGAGGCGTATCTCTACAGCCTGAAAGATATCAAGTTCACAGTCATTCGTGAGGGATTATACAACGAGTCATGGCCACTGTACTTTGGGAACTACTTCAAACTGAAAGATGATCCACGGAAGGAAATCGTGGTTGCGGGGGACGGACCGATCAACTGGACGCCTATTCGAGACCTAGGATACACCACGTCACTGGTGGTTGCGGATTCATCATCGAAATACGAGGGGAAGACATTCAACCTCTCAGCACCGACGGCGACGACGCTGGCAGAGATAGCTGAGACCGTATCTGAGATCAAGGGTAGTCAGGTAACCCTGAAGGTTGTGTCGAGGGAGGAGTACGTCAGGTATTATGTCGAGGATATGGGGATGGAGAGAGGGAATGTGGAATGGTGGTCTACAAGCTACGATGCTTTGAAGAGCAGTGAGTGTCATATCAAGGATTCTACCTTCAGTGATCTGTTGTCGAAAAAGGGCTGTAAGCCTCGGACAATCCAGGAGACTGTCAAGGCGATGCTGGGTTGATTGGAGGCGGGGTTGAGGTTGTGTCAAAGGGGGCCACGCATTAAATATTGTAGAAACTGGTCAGTTAATCTGGATCCATTGACGGCATTTCGTTTGTAAAGGGTCGTTGAGGTCGTCCAGCGCGTGGTGATTAATGTTCTTTGTTTTGGGTGCTGTCGGCACACAGCCGGATTCGGCAGGCCAAGGGGATCGGGCACATTGTTGCCCAGACAGTTTAAGGCTTTGTTTTGGCTGTACGTGTTGGCCAAGTTGCCTGGTGCTGAGAGCTTTCTTCCATCGTTGGCTCAGCTGAACGGATCGGCCCGAAGTCCCAAAATAAAATTTTAAGGTTAAAAAATACGACGTTGGAACATCTGGGAACGCCCGGAAACAGAGACGAAGCACAACTTGGCTGATTATAAATATAAAATAGATAGGTAAGTACCAAATAGTTGCTAAAGCGCTCAGCACACCCGTAAACTCCATATATACATGCAATTCCCCCCTGATATCATACCAATCACCTCCCCGCAGGCAACTCCTGGTAATACTCTATTGGGTGAGGTGCCGCGGACAGCTCAGCAGCATTACCTTTCGTGGGCATTTCATACTGCGGACCCTGTGAGGCAGCGCTGTACTTTGGCTCCGGGTTAGCCACTAGGGCCGCCTTCTTGTTCCGGCGGCGCATGAAGAAGAATATCAAGCCGATAATCCCGAGTGCAGCTGCGCCTCCGACCCCAACACCAACACCGATTGGGACGGCGTTGCTTTTGCTCTTTTCAGCAGTCGGTGTTTCAGAAGGCGTGGTTCCAGCCGTCTCTCCTGCTGCTGCTCCTCCCGTTTCGGTTCCCTTTTCACCGGTTGTTGACGGGGGCGTGGTGGTGGTGGAAGCGCTGGAAGTTGTCGAGGTGGTCTTTGTAGATGAGATGGATGTGACCCCAAAGTCAATAGTAGTAACAATACTGCCAGCAAGTGCCGACACGACCTGACTGGAATTGCCACAATCACATCCACCAAGGCCGTAACAACACCACTTGTTCGGGCCTTGTCCTGGGCAACTATCCACACCGTCGCCGACCACTATCCATTGTTAGCACCGCTTTTCGACGGCCGTAAGTAGATGGGCTTACCAGAAAAACACGCGGAGAAACAACTCGGGTCTTGGAAAGTGGGATCGGTGCAGCCGTGCCAGTACCAATCAGTTATCCCTTGTTCTGCATCGGGGCCAGGGTGGCAGAGTCCATTGCTGTAACAGATATCTCCTGGTCGGCAACAGGCGCTGACGTCCGCGTCGGGTTGACAATCATAATAGGTCTCGCTCTCGAAGCCATTCGACTCATAACATATTTTCGCCTGGGCGTGTTGAACCTGCGATAATAAACAGGCGACAATGGTGACGGCACGGAGAGTTGAGGCCATGGAGAGGCTCGAACTGATGGTTGAAGCCATAGGCTAAGAATTGGTGGCAGTTGTGGTGTCAACAAAATTGTGGAGCGAGGGACCTGTCGAACTTTAAAGGAGAGGGAGCGTCCGTCGGGTCCTCCCTAGAGCAGAGCAGCTGAGAAGGATCTGACAACCGATGCTGCCGCGCTTAAATGAGAAGAATCATTGGGTTGGGGTGTGAGCCAATCGTTGGATTGGATGAGAGCTAATTTCTCACCCCTATAAATGGGGCAAAAGCTACTATTTGAGAGAGTAAGCCGCAGGGTCAATGCAACGCAGAGGCGGAGTTAAAAATGCTGTGCACGCCATTGTGTTGCCAGTGAGAATGTATGCTCTTTGTAAAGATCATGCAGCCTGTCAACCTCGTTGATGGTAATTGAAACTGCGTGGGAACGCTTTTGAGACCGCGTGTTCTTCAGATTTGAAACCGCTTCCTTCAGTAGATCAATCCCAAGTCATCTTAGGGACCCCTGAACTGCATGAAATGAGACATCCACTCTCACTTGGTAAGCTTATGTCACGTGGAGCGCGTTGCCCCTTGAGGTTACAGGGTCCATGCACGCAGGTACACATGCTGGGAAGAGAGTGTGTGAGGTTGTGCCTGGGATGGGATGCTTGGTAAGTTAGTTACTGCGCAATTAATTTGGATTCGTGGGAACTTGCTGAGATTTTGGGGGCGATGGCAAGAGGTCTCTGCAAAGAAAGGCAAAGCTGAGTGTGGAGATACGTGGGAAGGAGTGGCACGTACGCATCTGACTTCAGTAGGACTTGCGCCGAGGATGTGTTTCTGGGGGGTCCTGAGCAGAGATGAATCTGGACTTGGGTTCGGAGAGTGTCAAGTGAACGTGAAACCGAAGGAGCAGCAACCATGGGTACAAATAAAATATAGAGCGAAAAATCACGTAAAATAAAAAATATACTGAGTGAAATCTAGGTAGTAACGTGCGCGTTGGAGTATGGAGAAAATATATCCCACCTACAAAATAGAGTTGGATGGATGGTGCTGTCAGAAGTCACCCCAGTGGTATGCGACAAGTCCCGACAAACTAAAATTTGGCAGTGTAGATACTCCTTGGCGCAGAGACTCTCAGCCTTGAGTTGGGTGATGTCAAGGCCAACCGGGTTGAAGTACCAACAAAGCCAAATTTAGGTACGCTGGTACTTCGGCCAGAGCCTCGCCGCGTCCCCCGCAAACAAACGCGTCTCCAACACATCACATCAATTGCGCCTCATCAATCAATGCACCACGAACCATGGCGCCAGGTACGTTACTGTTCCAACAACTTGTATTTACATTTGCTGACTTTAATAGATCGCAAGGCAGCGCGGCAACAGCGTCTTCGGGGTGCGCAAACTCGAGAGCCCCAGGACATCAACTTCGCATTCACACTTCCTGCCCCGCCGCCACCACGACCAACAAGAAGCGCGGTGACGCCCAGCTCGTCGCGGAGAGCTATTCCGACAAGAGGCAGAGGTTCATCTTCATTGAGGCGGTCTGGTAGTACGCGGAAGAAGGTCGAACAGAAAACCCCAAGTGACACCCGAGCGGAGAAGCGACAGCGGATTGAAGTGACAGAGACATCTGCCAAGACTCCAGAGCGGGATATAGCAGAAGATGAGCTCTCATCCATCAATCCGGTTGCGCAGATTGGGGAAGAGGTGACGGAAAGCCCGCGAAATGCGCCTGGGAGCGGTCGACGACAACACTTTTCTTCTGATCCAGCTGAGCGAGGGACGCCGACCAGGCTGAAGACACCACGTGATACGACACGGAGGGCGAGGAAGTCGGTCCTTGCAGTACCATCACCAGAGCTCGATGCGGTTGAAGAGATTGATGAGCTCTCACCCGATCAGCCAAGAGTTCGAGGGGAGGTGGACGAACTATCCCCTGATCAGCCAAGGGTTCGAGGGGACGAGATTGATGAACTGTCCCCTGATCAATCAAGGGTTCGAGTGGGAGAGATGGATTCTGGATCGGCGATGAAGCTCTCTCGACGCACGACCGAAGCTACAAAGACCCCCAGTACCGACGCAGCAAAGAAACGCCGTCGCCGAACTGCTCCTGACGAATTGGAAGCTGCAGAGACTCCAATCGACGCGACAAAGAAGCGACGTCGAGGTCACGAAGAAACGGACGAACTTGAAGGAGCTGGGGACATGCCGACGAGTTCGACGAAGAAACGCCGACGGCAAAGTGGACCGGACGAATTGGAAGAAGCTAGAGATATGCCCGCGAGTACGGCGAAGAAACGCGGCCGTCAAAGTGGTCGTGTCGAAGCCGAAGAGACCCCCTCCGCGGCGAAGCAGGCGAAAACTAGACGCCGTCGCAGTGCTTTGGATCAGGTAACGGAGGAACCAGAAGAAGCCGAGGAGATATCCACCGCCGATGCGGCCAAGAAACTCGTATCCAAACGCCGCCGCCGTAGTGCTCTTGAAGAGACTGAACCACGCCCACCAGCAAAGCCATCCCCAGCCAAACAGCGTGCTCCGAAAACACGAAAACAAGCGGGTGCAAAGAGAAGAGGGGCCGTCCCTGTCACCGCATACCGCATGACACGCCATGATTCGGATTCTGGAGACGACATTCTCACCCGTGCCGTCCCTTTTGCATCTCGCAGCGGCGTCAATGCTGTTGATGTGCTTTCCCAGGCGTGCGACGAATTCTCGGTGAGCGCTGTCGAGGCACTGGGTCGGGGATTGGAGGGGGCGGAAACATCTGCAGAGAGACGCGAGTATCGCACGAAGCTTCTGGCTGTTGAGGCGTTTGCGGAGGAGGCGAGGTGGAAGCTGATGGAGTTGACGATTGCTGTTGATGGAGAGTATGCCGTGCGGAAGCGCGTGCGGGCGGTCGTGAGGGAGAAGGGGGAGCTACGGGCGAGGTTGATGCAATTGAGGGCTGAACGGGAGAGGGTTGCGCTGCAGATGGACGCGGCGAGGATACGGCACGAGGAGGAGGGCAAGGAGAATGAGGTATGTTTGTCTTTACGTTATATTTCGTCGCTAATTTTTAGGCTTTGGTATCGCTTTCGACGACAATGCACGACGTCTCTCTCGCCACGTCGCTGGGTAGGGATACTACGACGGACGATTCACTCGCAGAGCCACCACTTCCTGTTGTTATTGATGAGGTTGCCGCGATGGCGAGTAGGAAGAGTAGGGAGGGGGGGTTGTTGAAGAGGTTGAGGGAGTTTAACGGGTTTCTCGAACGCGTTGCGGGGGCTGTTGAGGGGAGGTAGATGATTAATCTGATGACTTTGTGAATCGCGACTTCCTTGTTGTGATTCTTGTAGCGTATCTTGCCTGTCCCCAGGATGTTCCCCTACGATTCACGAAGTCATCGTGACTTCCTAATGTGTCTACTCGCCCCCGCGATGTGCCCCCGCGGTGTTCCCCTGCAACGACTACGTAGCAGAAGTACCAAAGTACTAACAGAATATCCAAACACCTATAACCTTTACATTATAAGAGGGAAAAATTATTTTTTAAGTACCAAGATACTCTTGAATAAGGGCTTTCTTATGAATCTATTTTTAAGGCGAGCAAGCGATAGGTACAAAAGTTATTTAAGGTAGAAGTAGTGTTTACAATATAATCGTGAATTCCATTGTGATTACGATATGCTCCTGCCTACTATGCTAGCCATTGGCTAACCGCCAGCGCATTCAGCCCTAGGGCCGTGCCGCGCGGGGCCTTGGGTCCAGCTTCTCCAGACTCACGCAAGCGCCCAATTTAAAATTGGCAAGCATTGCACGGGAGTCTCACTTGTAATTTCCGTGCGCCTCATTGCTTTTGCGAGGCTTTGCGAAATATATGGTAAATGGCTACCGCGGCTACTGATGCAAGTAACCCTAAGACACAACATTCGTGGCGTAGAGCTACCTTCTTCGGGCTCACTTTTTAGTCCCGCTTCTGCCAGTTACTCGTACACAATCCCTAACACCGTGAACTAGCCAACTGGTCGGCGCTCTCATCGGCATGACATCGCTTGTGGGTTTAGGGTTAGATGCTTCATCCGCCATAGCAAGTGTCGAAGGTCGTTCGAACGACAGCTGTGTCTGAAATGTAGTATAGTGACAGCTCTCCAACGAGTAGAAAGTGAGAAGCCAGAGCATTCTGAATTGGGTTCACTGCAAAAACAACTAAATATTGCGACGTGTTTACGTCCTCCAACATCTATTCCAGGCTCACGGCTCTACAAGAGTTTAGAGTGTAGAAGAACAAATACTGGCAGGATCGAAGAGCTTAGTCTTACTTGGTCATTTGATTTGATTTGATAAGTTCATATGCTGTCCTAGCCGCCCTATGCCAGCCGCCCAAGTGTTTCAGGTCGAACTGCACTTTCAAGCTGAAAAGGACTCATAGATAAGGCCAGAACGTAGTTAAGAGCTCTTTTAGAATCTAAGCTATGCAGAATTGCGACAGGAATTGCGACAGGATATATAAGGTGGGACTGTGCTCGATTCCTGACCAGAAGTTTAAACGAGACGTCTGCTCTGACTTGTTGGAATCAACCGGAGTGATTGCCACTTAGGTCTTGAGGATCCTTAAGGCGTTAGTCAAATCTGCAATCTTCTTTGCAAGTTTCGTGCGGCACTTCTTGGAAGACTTGGTCTCTCCGGCGATCCGTTCAAGCTGCTCGGCTTCTAAGTTGATAACCCAGTCCTGAGTGAACACTTTCAAGGGACTAGAAGGGCCATGCAGCAGGCAGTAGTCAACGGCGAGCTGGAAGATATTGTCAATGTATCGGTCAAGTGCCAGGCTGTAGTAAGCTTGAAGAATGTCATGAATTTCTTCCTGCAACTGCTCCACATTACTTTTGCCTTCGGCAACTTTGGCGATGTCGTTTAAATTGACCATATACTGAGTCTCTCCGTATTGCTTGATGTCCTTTCTAGCCTTAGGACGCAGGAGCTCGGTGACTCGATAACCTCGAGCTTTGGAGAGAGCCTCAGCAAACTGTTTGTTGAGCGTGTACGGCTTCTTGCGCTGTTCAACTTCGATCAATAGGCTCGCTTGGGTCATTGCTGTCTTGTAGCGTTCCACAAGGCTCTCGAGGATTGCGGACCATAAATGACTACGGGTTTGCTCCTCTGAACATATAGAACGAAGTGCAGCGGCGATAAAGCGATGGAGGGTGATGATAACCCGGCTCATATAGATCCTAGTCATGTCGCCCCATTTGCGTGATTGCTCTGCAAAAGCCGTAGCAACAAAGTTCGCGTTGAAGGTGCCAAGATCCAAGCCTCTTGATTTCAAGTAGACGTTATTGATCCATGCAGAAAAATCTTCACGCGGCATTGTTATTTTGTGCGGTGGGAGAGGAACAATGATGTCACCAAGTTCAGCAAGCTCCCCCAGCGCAACATCGTCGACTCTTGCCTTTTCAAGGAGCACTCGCAGGTTGTCTATCATCGACTCAACTCGGGGGGGCTCTTCAAGATCGGAATCTTCATCAATATCAGATGCTACAGACGATTTCTCGAAGTGTCGTGAATGGGCGCCCAGTTGAAAATCGGCACTAAAAACATCGGTAATGTTTACTACGTGGGTGATGAGACGGAGCTCGTCTTTGTCAAAAACCGGATCTGCGTTATAATCCGCAGCTAAAGCTGCCCTAGCCCGATCCTGAAAATTCTCGGCAATACGACTGAGAAAAACACGTTGCTCGCGCTCATCCTGGCGAGGCGGCCCAAGACTCTGTAGTTCCCTCTTGCAATCTTTGATCTGATTGCTAACATCCTGGAGCAATTTGGGAAACTCGCGTCGGGTAATCTCGACTAAGAGGTACATGAGTTGCTCTCTGAGGGCTGGAATGCCTACCCGATCCTGTGGAAGGTCGATCCATGGTTGTTGCCGGAAAATCTGATCAAGCTCTGGCTGCTCCTTTGAGCTGCCACTTGCTCCACGGTTGCGGATGACAAAGTAGCCAAGAGTAAGTGGTCGTTTCTTGCCCTTGACAAGGTCACAGACGGCAGCTTGAGCACTCTGTTCAAGTACCAAGTCAGGTTTGGTGAGCACCCCGAGGGTACGATCACCATTCTTGTCGTATTCCTCCGCAATCTCTAAGATCTCTTGCGTGGCAATGTCGACATTACTCGGCAGCACTGCTAAGATAACAGTGCGATCGTCTTTGATATACTTCTTGACCATGTCTCTCACAATGATCATGTCATCTTTGGTGGTCCCCTGTGTAGTGGTACGGAATATCCCTGGGACATCAATGATGGTGAGATAGTCCTCGTGTGGTCCCTGCACCTCGATCTTGAGAACATCTTCGCTAAACACAGCGCCTTTCCCGGTTGATACGTCAGTCCGCAAACCCATTTTATCATTGGCCTGGTCTTTCGTTAAGCTATGTAAATCGGCTCCAGATAGTCAAGTCTCACTAACCTTCTTCAAGATTTCCTCGAACTGCTCCCGAAATTTCAAACCCGAAGGCATGTGCATCTGGAATCCCTCGACCTCCTTCCTATGCTCCTCTGACGCGTGTGGGCCAGGGATAATGCGTATATCGACACGGTCATTGAGACTGCGTCGAGATGTAATCTGCGTTGCATGACGAGTGCAGAGGGTTTGATCTTTTGGAAACGGAATTCCGGTAAGGCTTTCTAGTAAGGAGGATTTGCCAGAGCTTTGATCTCCGGCTACAACAAGCTATTTTCCGTGTGAGCTTATGGGAAACCATAGTCAATACCAGCCTTCTGATCTTACCTGAGGGAGAGGGACATGTTGGCCGATGTTCAAGTCACGGAGCTTGTCGACCTTTTCAAGCAACGTGGGGTCTGACAACGTAGTAACCTCCCGGCTGATGGTCATTTTGCGAGCCTATAGCAAGAGGGATCGATTTGATGAAGTTATGTGTTTTTAAGAGGAGGATCACTGTGTGTATTGACTTGTTCAAGAGAACAGTGGTTGATTCAAGAGAACAGTGGTTGAATAGAAGAAGATTGTAGAAATATCAAAATGCATCAAGGACGACTCGTCCCCTTTATAATCAAAGAAGCCATTCTTGATCCTACAAGTTTCGATAAGACATGACAAACCAGCGGCGGTGCGCCGGCTGTATCTAGGCGTTGATAAAGAACACAGCTTGCAGTTGGCTCTTGAGGCTGCCAATATCCAAAAGAACGTTTGATATGACACATGCGCGTTTGCGTAGCATGCCCGTAGGCTCTAGAAAATCAGTGAAGATTAGTTAGGGTACGAGATATCTAATGTCTAGATATTGTCTGTCGTTGGCTCGTTGTGAGACATGCATATGCCCTTCTTCCTAGTTGGCTGTTTTTGAGGCTGCATATACATCGACTTGGTGGCAAGGCGCTTTGTCACGCTACAAGGAAAATGTTCTTTTCTGTGGTTGGTCAATATTGAGGCTGCGTTACAAGGCTCCACGCATGGCGATTTATTAGGCTGCGATAAAAATATGTTCTTGGTTGGTTTTGAGGCTGCGTTAACAAGACCCCGGGCAAGGCGATTAATCAGGCTGCGATTAAATATGGTCATTCTGCAGTTGGCTTTTGTGAGACAAAATATCATGCACTTCACCTACCCCATTGGTAAGTTCTGAGGCTGATATCACACTGTGCCCCACGCCGCAGCAGATTATGGTAGGGATTGGTCAACCGCATCGGGCGTAACCCCATCACATATGCGAGAAGTAGGTAGCCTTGTGTCTCGGCGGCGACTCAAGTTGAATCAACCTAGGAAAGTGGTTGTGATGATAAACGTGTTTATAAACTAGGTGGTCGTCGCTCCAAACAAGACCTTTCTGAAGCAAAGTCCGTCGCCTCAACCTCATACAGTTCTTCGCCCATTAACAGTCCTGGGTATAGTTACTCTAAGAAGTAGCCCAGGACTGCACAAATCTCAACTCCTTCTTAGAAACATCAACAGCCGGGTCTCCTGTGCACCAAACAGGAGGCCCGCAGCGCCTGACCCCTGTCAAGCAACGAGCAGCGTGTTTGCAGAGCTTCAAGTCAACACGTCTACTTTTCCGATCCGGACAGCTACGATCCCTCAGCACCCTCGTCAGACAACTTCGAGTATTTCTGCTGTAACGAGTGTGTGAGCTACAACACGTGCGGCTCTTGTAGTGTACGCCAAAATTCCTCACCGCTCGCTCCTTTCTCGTCGTCATCTAAGAATGAGAGTGCCGACAGCGTCCATTCAGGATTAGAATTCCCTTTTAGCGCTCAGCAAGACAATCTCCCGGGTCACAACGCCATTGACGTTGATAACTGTCCTTACTCTCCTATACCGGATTCTTCCCACCCTTGGGATGAGACCCAGCAGCGGTCGTCCTACGACCCAATTTTCGTCGAAAAAACACTAGAAATCCACAAACAGCCCTACGACTCAACCTTGGCCAAAACAAAAGCAGGTTCTCAAGACTGTGGCTCCACTCGCCACCGTTGTAATGAATGCAACCAGAGTTTTGCTGATAAATACGGCTTGAAGCGTCATGTCAAAACCATACATGGCCCGGCGCAATGGGTCTGTACTGTCGCGGGTTGTCGCAAATTTGGTAAAGCAGTGTCTAGAAAGGATGATTTTAGGCGGCACTGCAAGAAGACACACCCTACGGTGAATCTCGAACAGTTTGGTCTCTGAATATGCACATATCTGCGTCTGTTTCGGCGGGGGAGCCATTGTAATAGACTACTTAGGATCGAAGGTCTTTGCAATGTCTCCTCATACGCCACAGGAAGTAGATAGTCGACAATCCATTATGTTTAGTACATCTCGATATCGTCTAGTCGACGTCTAATGATCTATAGATCTACAAAGCATAATGATTGTAATTTATTTAGAGACCGATTAGAAAATAGGATTACATGTTACAACATCTAGAAAGCCT
>LNAR01002000.1:0-36193 GCA_001630585.1 Pseudogymnoascus sp. BL549 | reverse complement strand
CCCACCCCACTCACCACCCTAACAACAACCCAAACCGCCTCCCCAACACGTTCGTTAACTCCCAACAGTCCCAACGGATCCTCTCTCACTCCCCTTCCAACACGATGATGCACCATCCTACTCCTCCCATCAGGCTTCCCCGACCTCCCTCGTCCCGGAGCCGAAACTGCCACTAGCGTGCCGTCAGCGACGCACTCTCCAAGTCGTTCCGTGAGCCACACAGCACGCTCGCCGCGCGCGAGTGCCTCGAATCGTGCCCTCTCGTTGGCGATGCTGCGTTGGAGGTCTGTTGCCCATGTGCTAAGGCGGATGTGCGCAAGACGCTCTTCGCGCTGGGAGTGGTCGGCGATGCGAGCGAGAGCAAAGGTGTTCGTTGCGCCGACGGGGGCGGTTAGGATGCTTGATGGCTGGATAGGGGCGGGGAGGGAGCGGGAGATGGAAGAGGTTGACGATTGAGTTGATTTTCGGTGGCGGACTAGTTTGACTGAGGCGTGGTGGCGGAGGTAGGCGATTGAAGAGGGGTGAAAGACGTGAGCGATCAGGGCAGGGAGGTCGGTTGGGACGAGGGGTTGGATGTAGTCTGGCGACATAAGAAGACTGGCATCCATGGTCTCGCGGTCGTCAGACGGGAGGGAGGAAACGGCATAGGGGGCTGTGACGCCGGGGTGGGAGAGACCACTTTCGGCGATGTTGAGGGGAAGTGGGCGTATATTGGCGGCTTCGAGGTCACTCGCCAAGCGGGATTTGAGGTGTTCGCGCTGCTCGGCTGAGAGGGTGTCGGCCTGGGCGATGAGTGGGATGATATTCGTGAATTGGGAAAGGCGACGTAGATACTCGATGTCCACGGGTTTTATGTCTACCTCTGTTAGCAAATGATAAATGCTTGTCGGAGGTAACTCACTTTTATTTATAACATAGAGAACGGCATCAATCTGAGATCCCCCGCCACCACTTAGCATGCTGATTAATTCTCCATCCGAAAGGTCTGCTGAGACAGTACGTTCGTATTGAGCCTGGATATAATCCATAACAGGCGTAATACGTTCCATGTTCTGTTAAACGTCAGCTGTGCTCAATATGAGATAGATTTATACTCACAGATGTCCCACCACTATAACCCGGCGTATCGACAAAGCAGAGGTTGCGTTCCAGTACTGTATCGCCCATGCTTCTCCTCCTCCGAAGGATCTTTGACTCTTCAGACTCCGACCACCAGCTAGGGTACGCCCGTGTGCTCGCAAATACTTCGGTGATCTTTGTGGTTGAGTGTGTACGCGGCGCATCTTTTGACTTCCTCCTGGAGTTCCTCAACGTCTCAGACGCGGTTAAGGGTATGGATTCGAGAGGGTCGACGTGCACGATATCGGAGCAACTCTGCACAATAGACTTGATGAGAGATGTCTTTCCAACTCCTATATAAAGTCAGTAATTATTCACCTCGTCAACAACGTGAAAAACATACCAGAATCGCCAGCGATCAGGATCTTGAGCCTTCCCATATTCTTTCCCTTGTCCGTAAATGGCCTCCTGCTCGGCATCTGCAGGCTCGGCATTACCAGCTGCGAGCTGCTACTGCCTTGCATGACATCTGGTGGCTGGGTATCTTCATCTCCACTTGAAACTATAGCTTGGCTCCCGCCGTCGTCGGTCAGGAAGTCAATCTCAGAAGGTTGTCGTGTGTGGGGGTATGTCGAGATGGACCCTAACATGGGCGATTCGAGGAAGGAGGGGCTTGCTGAAAGGGGTGCTGTGTTCGGGAGGGTCCGCCGTGGCTCGGCCGGTGAAGTGTTCCTGGTGACGTCGGGAGAGGACACGCTCGTCGGTGAATATGAGCCAGCGAGATCTTCAGAGCTAGTCCTACTCATGTTGTATTTCTTGCCGCGGCTACGCGTATTCCGGCCCTCGTCGGTGGTATCTTGATCGTAACTGTCGTGTGATGCAATCGTCTCGATGCTCTCAACGCCGTAGTTGCTTCGCTTGAGGTGCTCGCGGAGATGACGCTGATTGGAGCTGTTTGAGACAGACCTGTCTAGCGACGCTTCCATGGACTTCTCGTCGGCTAGGAAGAAGGTCATCGGCGCTTGATCTGGTCGTGAGTGAGGCGTGGCCTTATCACCATCGCTGGATGTCCGGGAGCGGGAGGGGAAGGCATCATCGCCAGGTATGGGCCGCATGATGGCGGGGTGTCTGAGGTAGTTGTGTTCAGAGTTGGGTAGGTAGGGCAGCTCATATCATGCCAGAGAGTCTGTGAATGAAGCCGAGGAGTTGAATCACCAGAGAAGTTGAGTTGTAGGTAGGCACGAGATACACGTAGTAGTATATATTCAGAGCATCACGTCTCTCTCTTACCACGACAACTCCGTTGGGATGAGGTGGGATGGATGGGGGTAGTATGTACTATCTAGGTATCTACGTATGATCCATTAGGTGGGTGAATAGCTGTGAGCGGTCATGGAGGAGTACCTCAAATACCACTCAAGGTACAACGCAACACCACTTGACCCCGCGGGTGTCAGCCTATCACAGCCAATCAGAGCCTATCAACCCAAAGTTCCCCATATCAAAGGGCGGAAGGCTGCGACCCAAGGCTATATTCCCTAAACAGGTCAAGCGTGGCCTCGCCTCTCATCCCACTCAACATCCCACTCCCCCTCTCTTCCAATCAACCACACACGTACAGCACGTACCGATCCCTACTGAACCAGTACTGTACATCTTGTCCCAACGGCGGCAAACTCAACGCTATTCTTGGCTGATACAGACGCTGTACTCACTAGAACTCTACTAACTCTACCCCCCTTTTAGCGCCCGACTTTCCTCGATTTAAGCCCTGTTATCCACTAGATTCTTCAAATAGTGGTTCAGCCGTGGAGCCTGATACCTGGTAGTTTGGTTGCGATTGTCAACGACGGGACCCATCCCCTCGAAGAGAAAAAGCACCTCATACTTATAGTCCCCGTCCAGTCTCCATACTGGCATCCTCAACCACGGCGTCCTCTACTGGGTCTCACGATCCCTCAAAACAAATACTCAAGAAACTCTGCTCCCCCGCCTCCCTCCTCTTCGACCCACGCTACACTGCGGCGCCAAAACCTTCAGCCCGTCCACCCTTCCGCACCTTTCCTCCCTCCCCCCGCGGCGAGAGACGCCCTCCAATAAGGCTACCCAGCACCATCAGCGTTCATACTCTCGACTCCGAAGCACTCACCGCGACCATGGACAAGAGGAACCCCAGCTCCTTCCAGCAGCTGGAGAAGCTTGGAGAGGGCACCTATGCCACGGTATGCGCCTCAGCCCCACCTCCGTCGCTCCGCGAGCTTCAGCTAACATGCGCAGGTCTTCAAAGGGCGTAACCGCCAGACCGGCGAGCTAGTTGCCCTCAAAGAGATCCACCTCGATTCGGAAGAAGGCACACCCTCCACAGCCATCCGCGAGATCTCCCTGATGAAGGAGCTGAAGCACCCCAACATCCTCTCCCTCCACGATGTCATCCACACCGAGAGCAAACTCATGCTCGTCTTCGAGTACATGGACACCGATTTGAAGCGTTACATGGATACGACCGGCGATCGCGGAGCCCTCAATCCCGTCACCATCAAGTCCTTCATGCACCAGCTGCTTAAGGGTATCGATTTTTGCCACACAAACCGCGTGCTGCACCGCGACCTGAAGCCGCAAAACCTCCTCATCAACGCCAAGGGCCAGCTCAAGCTCGGTGATTTCGGGCTCGCGCGCGCCTTTGGCATTCCCGTCAACACCTTCTCCAACGAGGTCGTGACGCTGTGGTATCGTGCGCCAGATGTCCTGCTCGGCTCCCGCACCTACAACACCAGTATTGATATCTGGTCCGCTGGGTGCATCATGGCAGAGATGTACACGGGTCGCCCACTGTTCCCTGGCACAACCAACGAGGACCAGCTGGTCCGAATCTTCCGCATCATGGGTACACCCTCCGAGCGCTCGTGGCCGGGTATCAGCCAGTTCTCCGAGTACAAGCCCAACCTCCAGGTATTCAACACGCAAGACCTCCGCGCCATTCTGCCCCAGATCGACCCGAGTGGTATTGACTTGCTGCAGCGCATGCTGCAGCTGCGTCCTGAGCTGAGAGTTAGCGCCCATGATGCGCTACAGCACCCTTGGTTCGCAGATCTGAACCAGCCGCGGCAACCGGCCGGACAGCCCGCGGGGAGGTATCCCCAGGGCCAGAGCGGGTATGAGAATTACTGAGAAACGACGGGGGCTGGTGCTATTTTGTAAACAGCGGCAAGAAGATACAACAGTGGCCGGGAACAAAAAACGGAGACGCACCCTGATATGAAGATAGGGACGGAGGATGCTCAGGGTTCCGACGTAGAAGATACTGTATCAGAAGGATGGATAAACGGCCGTGAAGAAACTCAATGACGATGACGATACCTCTATTTTGCATCTACAGGCGTTGGTGTGCGAGAAGGGTCAGGGGCTAGGGGTTCTTGGTAGACGTCAGGGATAGGGGTTATGGAGTGCGGTGGGGGGTTTGAGTGACTTGCGAAATATAGGAGTTAGCCCGTCTGCACTCGCCGCAAGATTCAACCTGATTGTCCTGGATGTGCCCATGAACCACTATTATCACGTATCAATCACAGTTGGATCCAAATTAAAGACTGAAGACCGAGGTATCATTAACAGCCCTCGTATATCCCCCATATTTTGCCTTCATGCCAGCGGATCCACCCACCTTCCTACAGCGAGATCCAACCCCATCCGGAACGCCATCTACAATCCCACCACCCCAAACCCAACCCATGCAGCCCACGCACTCAGTGCTTACTCTTCTTCGCCGGCCGCTCCTCCTCGGCATCACTCCCCTCCTCACTCCCACTCCCACTACTCTCATGCTCCTCATCATACTCCTCGGCAACATCACTCTCGCTATCCGTCCTAAAGTCCTCATCCGCGCTCTCCTCGTCTTCCTCCGCACTCCCGCGATCCGCCCGCGCAGCAACAACATCCTCGTCGCTGCTCGCAAGATCCTCGCCGCCCAGCGCAGCAGCAAGAATCGACGTATCCTCGTCCATCTCGTTCTTGACGCGCAGCCCCTTAACCTTGAAGAACTCCTCGAGCGGCTTCTGCTCCTCGCGGTTGATGTTGCTGAACTGGCTGTCGCCGGCCCCGTTCTTGAGGTGGATCGCGATGTCGAAGGTGCGGCTGGCGGAGATGGCGCCGCCGACGCGAGAGAGCGTGATCGAGCTGACCGAGTCGTAGGCGATGTAGGTGGCGGGCTTGGGGACGAACATGAAGGCCTTCTCGAGGCAGTAGAGGAAACCCTCGGCGGCCTTGATGGAGCACTTGATTCCGTATTGCTGGTGGTGGCTGAGGAAGTCTTTGGCGGGCTGGTTGACCTTCTTGCCTGTCAGGCCGCGGAAGACTTGGGTGACGACCTGGTGGAGAGGCTGCTCGTAGTGCGGGGCGAGCTTGTTCTCGTATTTCTCCTTGAGCAGCTCGTCGGTCATGTTGAGGTCGATTGTCACCTCTTCGTCCTTCTTGAACTGCATCACCAGGAAGGGGTAGCGGGTCTGGCCCTGTCGCAACGGCGGGTCGAGACCGATGCAGATCATGAAGTGCAGCTCGTCGGGCTTGGGGAGGATCATAAACTTCTTAATAGCCTCGTATTGAATCTTGTAATCGTATGTCTTACCGCGCAGGCGGAAGGATGATTCGTACATGTCGATATCGAATCGGCCTCTGTTGATAGCATATTAGTTACCACTTTCAACAGTCGGGATATAACGTACCTTGGTGTCAAGTGCAGCACATCCAGGAATGTCGCATATGTGTCGCCAGCAACCTCTCCAATCTCTGCCTTCTCCATCAGGGTATCATAGAAGAGGTTCGCGGCATTCTGCTCCTCCTCGTCTTCGCCGTCACTCTTCTCCTCTCCTTCCTCCATCGCCTCCTTCTTGGTCGTAGTGCCAGGAATGTAGAAGCGCATCTCAACTAATTGATCCTTCCCTGCGCCAGCCTTCTTTCCCTTGCCCTTCGCACCGCCCAGGCTTCCATTTGCGCCTTCATCGCCGCCAGCCGGCAGCGAGAACTCGACCGCCACCTCGTTCTTTCCAGCCAAGTTTGTATTCGAAATCTCCGAGTAGGGAATCTCAAACGCAGGCCTGTTCTGCACGTTGAATGCCAGCTCCGCCTTTCCGAACTCTGCCTTGCCCCAGTTCCATCCTCGTAATGCATGTTCCTTCGTCTCGAGATTCGTGCTGTACCAGTTCTTGAACACTTTCGTTAGGCGGTCAAAGTCCTGTTTATAGGTTAGAGGGTGCTCCATTTGTGATGGCTGTGATGCTTACATCTTGCTGGAAGCCGTCCAGCTGCACAACGCCCGAATTGCGCTGTAGAATCTTCACTTCGAACCCTTTGGATGCTTTGCTCCACTGTGCGCCACCGATGTTTGAGCGATCAAGCGTAAAGGTATCGCCACCGCCCGAAGGTTTCCAGCCAAAGCCATTCTCAGCAAATCTGCATTTGCCCGAATCTTTCGAGAGATCGAGGTAGATGTTGTCAAAGCTCTCCCTATGAAAGCGCCACCGTTAGCAAGGCCACTTGAATTCACAGTGGAACCGGGGAACAATTTCCAAATTGAGCTTAAAGCTGGCAACATGAAGCTTGTCGTAAATAGACGTACATGATGATAAAGTGGCGAGAACTATGTGAGGGTGTTGGGTGGTGGTTGAGTGGTTTGACTTGGAGCTCCGTCAACGTTTATGCGGCAAGATTCTGAAGGTCGTCGGATTTCGCGTAAAGTTGACCGCTACCACACGCGACGACGCGACGGGAGCCAATATAAAATGCTTAAGCCACCTTGAGGATCAAATTCATCGCAGTGTAAATTAAAGATTTATTCATATGCACCGCAGATGAACTACTAATTAATAAATGGTATTTTCGCCTCAATACTTTTACCGTAAGGAAGCTCCAACGCCACAACCCGATCCTTTGGATTAGCTACTACTCCCAGTTGCCTCTACAACCTATTGCTATCCAGGGGTCAAGACCGGGTTTAGGAAGATAGACTGTAGCAAGTTGGCACATTAAATTTACTTGTTACGAAACTACATTCACATATTTACTTCACGGCAAGTTCAGACATCAGGTAAAGTAGAAACCGTCTTTTCATTTATTTGCGCTTTTATCTGCCAGCCTGTCCCGTTTAGAACACGCCAAAGAAGCAAAGCACCACGTTAATTAACCCTCGGGACTGTCGTGAGATGCGTAACACGAAAAGTAAAAAGAGTCGATGCATGAAGTGACTATCGCGTAAAACCAGCCGTCAACTCCGCAAATCCTTTAGATGTTGTACACATATCTAGTCGACCTCCTCCATGGCGCTCTCGACGGGTGCGTCGGTGGCGCCGGCCTCAGTTGAGGCCTCGCCCTCAACCTCTGGCTCCTCATCGACCTGGAGGCCGAGGGAGACGAGCTTGTGGATGCGGTCAGCGAATCCAGCTGGCTCCTCAATGGTGAAGCCGGAGACGAGAAGGGAGGTCTCGAACAGAAGCTGGGTGATGGACTTGACGGTGCGGTCGTTCTCGCCATCAGCCTCGATCTTCTTCCTGAGCTCCTTAACAATTGGGGACTTGGGGGAGATCTCAAAGGTCTTCTTGGAAGACATGTAAGAGCTCATGGAGGTGTCACGGAGAGCCTGGGCCTTCATGATACGCTCCATGTTGGCGGACCAACCGAACTGGCCAGTACGGATAGCGCAAGGAGCGCCAACCAGCTTGTGGCTGACAACAACCTTCTCGACCTTGTCGCCGAGGATGTTCTTCAGGGCCTTGGCGGTGCTCTCGTACTCCTTCTCCTCGGCCTCGCGCTCGGCCTTCTCCTCATCGGTCTCCTCAAGCTCGAAGTCCTTGGTGATATCAACAAGCTTCTTGCCGTCGAACTCCTTGAGCTGAGTCATGGCGTACTCGTCAATTGGGTCAACGAGGAAGAGAACCTCGAAGTTCTTGGCCTTAAGGGAGTCCAAGAAGGGAGACTTCTGGACAGCCTTCAAGCTCTCACCAGTGATGTAGTAGATGTTCTTCTGGTGCTCGCCCATGCGGGTGATGTAGTCAGCGAACGAGGTCTGGTCATCCTCACCAGTCTTGGTGCTGTTGTAGCGGAGGAGCTTGGCAAGAGCGCCACGGTTCTGGGCATCCTCGTGAACACCAAGCTTGATGTTCTTGCCGAAGGCAGTGTAGAACTTGTCGAACTGCTCCTTATCCTCAGCGATCTCCTGGAAGAGCTCAAGGGTCTTCTTGACGATGTTCTTCTTGATGACCTTCATGATCTTGTTCTGCTGGAGAGTCTCACGGGACAGGTTGAGGGGAAGATCCTCAGAGTCGACAACACCCTTGACGAAGCTCAACCACTCAGGGATGAGATCGGTGGCATCATCGGTGATGAAGACACGGCGAACGTACAGCTTGATGTTGTTCTTGGTCTTCTTGGTCTCGAAGAGGTCGAATGGGGCCCTCTTGGGAACGAAGAGGATGGCCTTGAACTCAAGTTGACCCTCAACGGAGAAGTGCTTGACAGCAAGGTGGTCCTCCCAGTCGTTGGAGAGCGACTTGTAGAACGCACCGTACTCCTCAGGGGTGATGTCTGATGGGTTGCGGGTCCAGATTGGCTTTTGCTTGTTGAGCTCCTCCTCCTCGATCTTGGTCTCCTTGACCTTCTTGGTCTTCTTCTCCTTCTTCTCCTCATCCTCATCATCTACCTCCTCGATCTTTGGCTTCTTGTCATCACCCTCCTCCTCCTTGGACTCCTCGGCCTCCTCATCTGGAACCTCAGTCTCGGTCTCCTTCTCGACGTGGAGGTAGATTGGGTAGGAGATGAACTCGGAGTGCTTCTTGACAACCTCCTTGACCTTGGCCTCGTTGAGGTAGTCGGTCTGCTCATCCTTCAGGTGGAGGATGATCTTGGTACCGCGGCCGAGTGGCTCGCCCTCGGTGTCCTGGGTAAGGGTGAAAGTTCCACCAGCGGCGGACTCCCAGATGTACTGCTCATCGTCGTTGTTCTTGGAGACGACGGTAACACGGTCTGCAACGAGGTATGCAGAGTAGAAACCAACACCGAATTGACCAATCATGGAAACGTCAGCACCGGCGGTCAAAGCCTCCATAAACTGCTTGGTTCCCGAGCGAGCGATCGTACCCAGGTTGTTGACGAGATCCTAAAAATGATTAGCTGGTGGCAAATTTGATGTGTGCATATAATACTTACAGCCTTGGTCATACCAATACCGCTATCTTGGATGGTAAGGGTCTTGTTGACCTTGTCGGGGATGATATCGATTCTCAGATCCTTGCCGCTGTCAAGCTTGCTTGGGTCTGCGAGCGACTCATATCTGATCTTGTCCAGGGCATCGGAGCCGTTGGAGATGAGCTCTCTCAAGAAGATCTCCTTGTTGGAGTAGACGGTGTTGATAATGAGGCCCAAAAGCTGGGAGATCTCAGCCTGGAACTCGAAAGTTTCGGCAGCCATCTTTATGGATTATGTATGTGGATCTGGAAAAGCAGTTGTTAGAAATGATGCCCTGTGTAGAATGATTCGCAGTGAAGGCGAAGTGTTTGCAAAGATCGGATTTGCCTTCCAGTCAGACCACAGCCTCAAGATCAAAATCTTTCGAGGGCCATGAGGCTGAAGGGAGCTTCTTTTCCAAAACAAACGTCGCACAGGTGAGCGGGGTGAGTGAAAAGACTTACTTGTAAGTTTAAGAGAAATGACCTTGCTAATTGAAGAGCAGGTACGTGGACAGGTTATGGGTATCAATGGTTTGAGAGAGAAAGTGCGTGAAGTTGTGGAGGTGAGGCGGAGGACTAATTAATAGTTTGGAATTTGCCTGCCTTTCATCCACAGAACCGCCCAGAAACAGAAGCGACCGGTAGCGCGAAAGTCGCAGAAACCCGTAGAAATTTAGGCAAGGCTGCCCTGGTAGCCTGGTCACACCGTTGCATAGCAACCAAAGAACAAAGAACATGCTAAAAGCTAAATTTATCTCAGATTCACCAGCGATAATTATAAGGAAATCATATATATATTATCGAATTTAATATTATAAGAAGCTGTATCTACCACAAGGTCCTATGTGCTCTGTTTCTAATGGCGGTGTCGTTCTGTATGAGGGGTCGTTCGTTGCTGCAGTCTAGAGCCTAGGTTCGACTCATGTATGCACGACCGGTTTATGGTGGGCTAGTCAGGTCGAAAAAGTCTCATCCATTGAGGCTCACCGCTTCAAGTATGCTTCTCAGGGCAACATAAAATTACACTTGTATTATTTCCAGTGTTTAAACAATAATATACATCTATGTGTCTCGCAGACGATGGTGTAAAAACCATTCAACCTATCATTGCTTCTCCAGCTCTTCATTTTCCTCCGTGTCTATCACATCTATAACCTTCCCAACTTCTCTGTAGGCCCTATCAAGGTAGGACAGCCCCCTATCTTCCAAGGCGGCTGCGTCCTTTGATGGTGGCGGCTCAATGATGCTCTCCACATCCGCCAGAACCAGAATATGGTCGCCAACCTCAATCAAGCCTGCACCCTCTCCTTCGTCTCTTAGCTTGCATCTCAGCACCTTTGTGACGCCTGGGGAAGATAGTAACGGCAGGGGGTATTTGCTCCCGACATTCCACACAGCAAACTTCTGGTTTGCGAATACATCCGTTGAATTCCCCTTTGTAAACCCATGGGCCACATTTGCTCCAGCTTCCGTAGCAGACAGGACATGTATAAGGAGTTGGCGGGACTGGCGTATCGCATCCAAGGTCCGAGACGGCCTGCGTATATTGAATGATATGATCGGCGTAGGTGTGAGCGTCACAGTCGTGAACGAGGACACCGTCATTCCTCTGAAATTCGAGGTCGAAGTGGTCGCCGGTCCACCGGTACTGGTTGTAGCTACGACTGCAGCATGAGGCATCTTGCGCATAAGCTGTCGCAGGTGGGTTGACAAAGGAGGTTCATCGTCGGGGCGAGCGCTCTTCACATGCTGTCTTTTGCTTGAGCAGGTGAAGCTACGCGCTTGAACTACGCGCTGGGAGGAGGCGATTGCTTGCGGAAAGCCATTGCATATGCTGTTCGTCCTTGCTGCATGGTAGTATTAGTAAATTGAACTTTAAATTTGAATAGCTGAGCTAAAATGAGCCAGAGCGGCGAGAGACATACCAGGGCTATTAGCCACTGACCATTCATAGAACAGGGAATAGAATCCCTTCACGGTACTAGGCCTCGCGCCCATCCTCGAAGTACTGGAAAGCATTCCGTTCAATCCGGTGGGGGCAGCAACAATCGCTGCGGCAGCAATTGAGAAATTGCTAGTGCCGAGCTGTCAAAAGATTACCGTCGGGCAAGGCTGTCATTGAAGTTTCCAAGGAACATTTTCGCGTCCCGAGCTCCTCTCGGCAACCGTAGCGACAAAATAATTATATCGACCACCACCACCAGGAGTCCCAACCACCGACGACGACCCAAGCCAACGATTCCACCCCAACTCCAACACAATGGCCTCCCTCCCATCTCACGCCTTACGGCGCGCATCCGTCTCTCCCATCTCCTCAACCTGCGCCAGCAACCAAGTCCGCCACGCCTCTCTGCTGAAGCGCCCGCACCGCCCCTACACCTTCACGCAACTCATCACCCTCTCCGACGGCTCGACATACACGCAGCGCACGACGTCGCCGGCGCCGATATACAAGTCTACGAAGGATACGCGGAACCACCCGTTATGGCAGCCCAGCATGGCCAGTCTGAGGAATGTGGAGGAGGATGAGGCTGGACGCCTGAGGGCTTTCCGTGAGCGCTTCGGACGCGGATGGGATGTTGAGGGTGGTGAGGAGGGCGCGGAGGGTGAGGCGGAGCAGGAGGATACGATGATGGATTTGATTAGTGGGTTCAAGGGCGTGCAGGTTAAGCCGGAGCAGATGAAGGGACATACCGCGAAGGGGAACAAGTACTAGGGGGTGGATATCCATGTGACAGGCGGTTGCTTCGGGCAGCCTGTGTTTCGGAGCAGTGTATGATCATTCGGAGAGATGGGACTACGGTCTCGGGAAGCCATGTACAAATTCAAGAGTTGGAGGCAGAAGAGGGTGGCATTTCAAGGCGTTGGGATGTGGTATTATCTTTGTACACTATACATTTTTGGGACTGCAAAATGGCGAAGCTCTCAAGATTGCTTCGACCTTGTTATTAGCAGAAATTGATGCTAGTGCCCGCTTGCAAATTATTCTTCGTCGTCGTGAGCTGTTTCGGCTACTGAATCATTCTGGGTCTCCCCTGAAAGCCGCTGACTTGATTGTTCCGACTCTGAGCGTAGAGGGACCACTGGTGGCTTGTAGTAGGGTTGTTCGCCGTCTTCAGCATCCAATTGCACCAAGAACGTCTCCCATAGCTCGATGAGCTGATATGGATGTCAGTAAATAGATTCAACCAGCAGGGGTGGGGTAACATACCTCCTTCTGAGCCTCGACAGCGCTCTCCAGGAATGTCTCCACACCACTCTTGAAATCCTCCACTTTCTCGCGCTCAAACCTTTCCAGCTCAGTTCTTAATAGTCGACCCATATCTTCAAATAGCAAACGAGCCTGGTGCACTTTTCTCTCTCCATCCGCAACATCTGCGTTTAACTGGACCAAACGGTCTTGTTGAGTCTTTCCTTGGCGTAGAAGCTTGTCCTGTGTAGCCTTGCGCTTCTGCATTTCCATATCTGCAGATTGCCACGAGTGAAATGCTTTCTGCCTCTGTTCAAATGCCATCTTGATACTCCCAATCAACCGGATGTATTCATCAATGGTAATGCCCAGGGTCAACACATCATGCTGTGCCTGTCGTTCATAGAGTTCCTTGATACGGATCTGGAGGGCTGATAATCCAGCTAATGGGCCTGACAGGGTGGGGGACAGTTCAACAGCGGAAAGGGCTTGCAGCGATCCAGAGAAATCACCTGCCGCTTCTGCCAGACCCTTCCGTTGGCCAACCACGGTGTCCATTGACTTCAGGAGAGCCTTCAGTTGGTTCTCAAGAGCATCGAGGTATACCTTCCTATCATGGAACCACTGTACTTGTTAGCATCTCCCATACCATTCAGGTCCATGCCACGACTTACATCGTCTTGCTCCACGAATTTGCTTCCACTGCCCACCGACAGCCCCAGTCCAGCAAACATACCCTTGCTCTCTCCCAGCATCGGCTCCTTGCGCTCCTTGTGCTTAACATCCATACTGAATGCTTCGCTCTCTAGGAATATCTTTAGGTCGCCGTCATGCTGTAGCGTTGGATGGGCCGCGGTTTTGTTGAGCATTTTCTCCAATGCCATGCGCCTTGATTCCACGAAATTGCTATCAAACCTTCCCACGGCTTGCTTCTCGGGTGGTGGAGGGACGACTACTCCGGGGTTATTTGTATGCAGCGTATTGTACAGCCATAAGAAGTCCTTATATCTGCGGGTGACCGAGAATTCCGGTTGCTTGTAGCCTATTGACGTAGTCTTGTCATGATTGTCAGTTCAGTTCAATGATTAGCTACAGCCAGATCATACCTTAGTTCGAACTTGGTATACAATATGAGAGCTTGTCAAGTCTCCAACTTTGTGCGGGTCGCCGACGGTAATATCAAATGTCGGCTTTGCTGCCTGCTCAACGCTCACACTTGGCTGGACATCGCGGCGCGCAGAGCCCGGTTGGGCAGGTTGAACTGGCGGCGGTATCCTAGCCTTTCCAGAAGATTGCGCCTCATCATCGTAGTTCGGATCCATGACATCTCGAACTCTCTGTGCAGTATCCGGTTGCCTTGTGTTGAGGGTAACCGTTTGCTCCTTCATAGGCGGTGCTGGAGGCTGCTCCAAAGGTGACGTAGCCTGCGCTCCATTGTCGCCCAGTGGTCCTAACGGTCCCAGAGGGCCCAGAGAGTCGTCGAGGGGTTCGAGTCGGGTGGTTTGAGCGGCAACACGGCGGATGGGGCCTCGTGATCGGCCGCCTGGCGACTTCACGTTTGAGGTTGCGGATGATTCGGATACTTGCGCAGCGGTAGTCTTGGATTGAGCATCTGCAGATCCATGAGTATGTCGCGATCGAGTATGGTTAGGAATGTGACTGTACCTGACTGCCCCGCGTTGAATGAATCGTCTTCGTCCGTCTTGGGCTTATTGGCACCTGTCTGGGATTGGGTTGGGACATCTGTGATAATTAGAGGCCATAGTAGCTTTATATTCTCTGGGAGACATACCGCCCCATGGTGAGGATCCCCCGTCTTCGAGATCCATTGTGTCGGGTTGGTTGAAGAAGTGGAAGAATGCAGTTGAGCTCTCAAGTGTGGAGCTTGGCTCCTCCGGCAGGGTCGCATACGTATGTGAGGCAGCGGCCGCTGCCAAGATAAGCGTCACCCATCGAGGTACCTCTCAAAAGCCAATCCAAACACCAAACGCCAAAGCACAAAAATATATTACAACCCAACACAGTGCAGAATTTATTTATTAGGGTTTCATGTGCATGAGAAAATGCAGAGATTTCATTTACGTGTGTTTAATTTATCAAGGGTCTTCCAATAAAATATAAATTTATTATTCAGTTTGTTCTTTAATATTCACGTGTGAATATTATTACCCCTCAATATATTCAGATATTTAAGCTATCCAAATTCATTCTATAGAGTATAAACCGAGCTGCCCTTCCTACGAAATATCCATCCGCCCGACGCCTTATAGGAATAGACAACTACTCCCTATCCTCGTCGGCTTCTTATAGATTGGCTACCACGATAAGAGCAGGCTATTAACCCTTGAATGCTACTGTATCTGCCTCGACGAGCCCGTGTCCGTGGCGTATATGTTACTTGTATCCAGATCATAAATCGTATGACAACATGTCCACAATCATGAAGTGTCCATATCATCGCCCACAGATTCTTCACGGCCCTTTGCCCCTCTTTCATCTTGGCCAGACAGAGAGCCACCAGATACCTTCGCCTCCAAACCGTCCAAAAAATTCCGTGCCTTCTCCCAAAGCTCTGCCTCCATGTCCCTGCCAACCTTGTTGCTTCGAGTATTGAGCCATCCGACATCTATGGCGCCATTCTTTGTTTCCGGAGCTTGTTTTCCTTTATCGCCTTCCTCCTCAGTCTCTGGTTCTGCTTTTATCACGCCGGCATCATCAAGCCCTTTAATTTGGCGTTTCAGGCGAACATCGACGGAATGTAGGTCTTTGAGATATGTGTCTGTTGCGGCCGTAAATGCTTCTCGGCGACTAGCGGAGGTTGCCTCGGACGGTGAATTGATGGAAGTTAGAGTCTTGACTGCCAGGCCGGCTGACTCAAGAAGTTTTGTGATGCTCTACAGCGACATTAGATTTATTCTTCAATTGCTGAAAGGTATCAGGGTAGGCTAACCTGGTCGATTTCATTGAGTTGTTTTATGCGGTCCGCCTTCGTGAGGTGCTTGGAAGAGATTGGTTTTGTATCTAGCTCGGAGGACATTGTGAGTTCGTATGCTTTAGTAATAACTTTAGCAAATTGCGATTATTGTAAAGATTGAATTTGAGGAAAGTGAGGGGTTGCTTGAGCTACTTGTTTGTTGCTGTGTAGCTTCTCCACGTTTAAGAATGAGGCTCGGCGGATAGCTGCAGTAGCGCCATGTTTTCGAGGCGAAACTGGCGATTATGGGCAAGTCACCTGAAGACAAGTTCTCGACATATTGCCATCTTTATTCATTTACGGTTCATCAACGTCCATAATCAATATATTTTTGGGGGTATGATGGGACATGCGATTCCCTCGATCTAATCGCCCCATCGAGGAAGATACAGCGACGCGTAGCAAGTAACCAGCCATCAATATGTCAAACCATCCATCGCAAACCCCCGGCTCTGGGCCACCAAGTGGCAATATGGGGATGACCCCTGGACAGCAGCAGCCACCAGGCCCTCCACCTGTACAAAATATGTCCCAGCAAAACTTGAATCAAATTGTGAGTTCAAACTTCTTTCTTCCCATGCCACCTTAGCTAGGGTTGTGGAACCTTCCCAAGAGCCATTTCATTGTTAGCTGGCATCAAGCGATTAGCCTGAGCTGGTCTATTTGTCTGCTTTTTAAAAGAATTGCTATTGATGGCCATATGCACGTGACCATCCCTTTGTTCTCCTTCTCTGGTCAGCACTGGCATCTATCCATGGGGATAGTTGACTGATGGTGGCGGCTGTGCAATGGGTCATGAGGCCCACGAGGCCGCGTTGGTGGCCATGAGTGTTAGTTATATGCCCCGACATCTGCCAGAGTGGCAACCTGATTCACTTCCTATGAATCTACAAGAAACTAGGAGTCGAAGTCTTGAGTGAGAATCAATGGCAACATCATCGAAGCCAAGTGGCAACCCTACAGCCGGAGATGTATGTGTAGTATATTCATTTCTATTTCACTCTAGGGACACTACCATTATGGAGCGTGCTGGCAACTTAGTAGATGTCATTGAAAACCAAAAAATCAGATTGTTTCTAGTTGAAGCAGTGATTCCCTTTATCTATCTCGAGCACAACGCGTGCAATATATGGTTAAAGGCAGCAGGGGAGAACAGGGTATGTCTGGGAGAGTGAATTTATAGACATAGTCATTATATTCTTCTCTCGGCAGTGCCGTCATACCTCACCCTCAAGGTGACACATATCATCTACCAAGAGTAATATCCAGATGGGGTGCAGATTGAAAGTTTCGTTGTTGAACCAACGTCAACGCGACCCCCAAAAGTTTGGGCCACGCAACAAGCGCTAGATCACATATCCCCCAAGGACAGTACCCCTGCTGCGCACCTCTTTCAATGCAAACGCTCCTGCTGTATTGCACATTGCTACGCGGCCCTTCTCAAGACATAAACTACAACTATATCACCATCCTCGGGATCCAAACACTACTATATACTGCACTTCTATCAACCTCATTCCTCTAGTTCTACCAACAATACAACCATGGGCTTTGGGAAGGGAAAAAGGAAGTCCGCCCCAAGTGGAGCAGCTCCCACTGTCAGACTTCGCGTTGGTAACCTTTCGCAAGCTGGACGAACTACACCCATCCTTCCACCAAGGCCGGTGGGCCCCTCCGATAACAATGGCCAACCAGCGGCAATATCAAGGAACTCCGTAGCTGATGTACATCATTCGCAGGTAATCGAGTATTTAATGAAGAAGGGATATTTGAGGACGGAGCAGGTTCTCAGACAAGAATCAGCCCAAGTCGACAAGGATGGGCGTCCCATTTTTGGCCGAGACGAGTACGGGAACGGAAAATATATCCGAGGGTTTGAATTATTGAGCTCGTGGATTGATTCAAATCTTGACATATACAAGGTTGGTCAATCATAGCACGTTGCTAGACAACTCTGACATAATTAGTTTGAACTCAACCGACTCCTGTGGCCGGTCTATGTCTATTCATTTATTGAACTTATCACCGACATGTTCACTGAAGATGCAAAGAAGTTTCTCCAACAATTCCGTCAACGGTTTGAAAAGAACCACGCAGACGAACTTCGTGTCTTCGAAACGATCTCGCTCAAATCTCACGTTTTCGAAAACCCTGTGGCGAAACTCTACAGAGAGAATAAATATCGCATTCCACTGAATGCTCACGTGAACTACAACCTAATCAGCTTCTTGGAGGGACAGGGCAAGAAGGGCGGGAGCGTTGTTCTCAACATCCTGCAAACATACTGCCAGGTAATGGAAACGTCTCGTGGCCCAATTGATCAATATAGCTTCGAGGCTATTGTCAACCGTGCTCGTGGCGGAGGAGTGGATGAAGTTGTGGATCTCCAAGAAGGAATCCCAGGAGGATTTACTGGAGTCAGCAACCAGGATCTCGCGAATAACGATGCCCCTGTGCGGCTGGGCCCGCTCCAGACTGAGACAGAGCTGACAGATGATGTGCGAGCTGAGCTTCTTGAGGCCGATACCAAGAACCCCCCTGCACCAGGTCAGCAATCATTGGTAGAAGCCTATGAGCAGAAGATCAAACGAGAGGAGAGTGTCGATGCTATTCCCCGAAATGAAATCCCTCTTCCCCCGTCAAAGGCTCGTGACGTGGTCATGGAAGTCCAAAAGATGAAAGAAAGCAGAGACCGCTTCAAGATTGATGGGCGTACAGGGGGAGTTGGTCCGGCTGTTTCTGTCTGCATGTTCACTTTCCACAACACACTTGATACGTAAGTTTCATCTAAGAAGTGATGAGTACATCAACTAACGACTTCTAGCATAACCTGCATGGAATTTTCGGATGACAACAATCTTGTGGCGATAGGCACTGAAGAATCATACATTCGAGTCTGGAACATGCACGGAGAAGCACTCAAGTCGACACTTTCAGGGGGACCAAACGACGCCCCTCCTTCAAACTCCCGTCGTCTCATTGGCCATTCTGCCTCTGTGTACGCTGTCTCCTTCTCACCTTCTATTGCTGGCCCTGAGGGACCATCTAGCGCTGTGCCATCCACTGGATCGAACCTTCTCCTCTCTTGTTCATCAGACAAGTCCATCAGACTTTGGTCCCTTGATGCTTGGACGTGTCTTGTTGTTTACAAGGGTCACGAAGGCCCAGTCTGGAATGTCCGCTGGGGTCCGTTTGGACATTACTTTGTGAGCTGTGGTTGGGACAAGACTGTCCGAGTCTGGACTCAAGACCATATCTCATACGTCCGCATGTTGGTGGGCCATGACTCCAGCGTCAACCAAATCGCATGGCACCCGAATAACGCGTACGTGTTTTCTGCCTCGGACCAAGTCGACAAGACGGTCCGTATGTGGTCTGTGACCACAGGCCAATGCGTCCGCATATTCAACGGACACACCGACTTCATATCCGCGCTGGAGTGTTCTCCAAGCGGGAAGATCCTTGCATCTGCTGATGGAGGCGGCTCAATCATCCTCTGGGACCTGTCCAAGGGCACGCAAATCAAGCGCTGCCGTGGCCACGGTAAGGGCGGTATTTGGTCGCTGTCTTTCAGTGCAGAAAGCACCGTGCTTACCTCGGGTGGTGCCGATGGCACGGTTCGGATTTGGGATGTTGAAGTCCCGTCTGATCCATACAAGGGCATCGATGGTGACGTGATCGGGTCGAGCAACCAGCCAGACGCCACTCGCATTGCTGCTAATGGGACATCTGGTGCGCCAAGCGCAGCTCCTACAGGTGGAAGCAGTGGAGCCATGACGGGTGTTACGACGGGCAAGAAGAAGGGGAAAGATATGGTTATTACGCCAGACCAGATCAGCGCGTTCCCGACGAAGAGGAGCCCTGTTTACAAGGTCAAGTTCACGAGGATGAATCTGGCTGTTGCTGGAGGGTGCTACTTGCCTTAGAGAAGACGTTCGCGTCGGGAGTGGAAATAATTTGGAGTTGGGATGTGACATTTAGCTGGAGGTCGCAGGCAATAGGCACCAAAATGATCGTTTTGCGTTGAGTTTGTTTCATGCCCAAAGCAGATTTCGGTCCCGTTCCATGCTAGAATCTTCGTTGGGATCGGAAGAATGAAATCTGTTTTTCAAGTAACCATTGTCTTGACATCGCATCGTAAACGGATAGACTGTGTTTGAGCACGTAATTATTTGAACAATCTTCTGGCCCAGCAGGTTTATACTAATAAAACTCGCAACCAGATGCATCTGGCGCACAGGCCGCATTCTCGGAATCTAACTTCTGTTCGTCCACCGCCTTGGCATTATTTTATCATAATTATAATACCCCTCATCCTAACTTCAAACTCGTGTCTAAGAAATTATACGCGTGGGTATCCAACTCTAATACCTCATCATGATTCCAGTATTGAGACCCGTCACAAACCTATTCGCTCTTTCCGTTGCCATCTAAGCCATTGGTTAGCAAATGTTGACCTAGAAAGAGATTGTTTTTGTTTCGTCACACGTACTTGCAGATCCAGCTGCGATGGCCAGACCTTCGAGGATCTCACTTCCCATAACATACGATATGTAAGTGGGAAGGACGAGCCAAGCGCCACTTTTTGGTGTTAGCAACGCGCCAGAAACTGGATTGATTTGATATACTCACTTGGGAATGATCCAGAGAATGATCAAGTCTGGCACGGTGTTGTGACCGATGTTGGAGAAGCCAGAGTAGTATTCATTAAGCCCTGGTGCCGTGTCAGGTCATGCAGACTGAGCATAGGAAGGGGCACTTACAATACAACACCGTCTTGGCCAAGGTAAGTATCGCCGAGCTATAGCCCACAAGGGCAGCACATGCTGCCCTCTCCCCAGTCAAGCTCCTCTGCTGCCCAAACCATCCCGCATTTTGAGGCGCACCGCGCCCATGCGCCACCGACTGCTTTCCAAACTTCAAGACGAGATAGAGGTACGAGAGGTACCCAGCAGACTCAAAGAGGTTCATGATTGTCTGCGCAGCAGTGAAGCCGTTCTTCTCGTTATACGCCTTCCACCCGTAAATATAGTCTGTCCTGCCGTAGAGCTCGTACGGTGCCCAAAGCGGCCAGTGGTATTTACCACCCGGCATGGAGTGCGGGCGAAGGAGGACATAACCGGCGTCCCAAAAGACGAGCGGCAGAGAAATGGCAAGCCAGACCAAGACGAGATTCGATGGAGTATGCGCCCACGCAGCTTTGGCTTTGCGCGTCGTTGCGCGCGGCGATGCCTTCATTGGGCTCAGGTCAGGCTCGGGGAAGTCCTTGGGGTGTTTGCGCGTGGAGACCATGATGAATTACTGGCGAAGTTATAATTATCACAAGACTATAGCAGTGTCGTTATATACCGATGATGGTCATTAAATCGTATGGAGATAAGTAAACAAGAGATGGAGGAATTGTGCGGGGGGGGTTGTAGCATTTACCCTCAAACGCGCTCCAGTCGCATCTCTCAGATGGGCATCCAGTGGTCGTGTGAAGGTTGCTAACCCCTGCACGATCCGCGCATCAGTCCACAACTCACCTCACACTTCCCCGGGCAGCGAGTTCCCCGGCCGGCCTCGGTAAAAAAGTGGCTCCGTTGCGGCAAGCAAAGCACAGACAGACAGGTCCAAGGCACAACGTCATCGTCGCTGCTGAATACGCCAATTTCAAGATCGAATATCTGCCTTGCGCTCTCCACTGTGGCAATCTGTCCTTCGGCGCATATTATCTCCAGAACATCTATGGGACCAGGCAGCCTCGTCTTTTTCATTTAAGGTTTTTTATATATGTTATAACCCTCGCAATGGCTGATGTAACACCGCGGCGGTCAACCCGCCTGCAAGGCAAATCTACACTTTCACGCTCAACATCCAGCACAAGTGGCAACTCCACCCCAGTCCCCACGCCGCCGGGCTCGAGCTCATCAGACACCACGATTCCGCCAGCAAGAACAGCGACAGAGTCATACCCAATGTCAGCTCGCAAAGACTCGCCATATCTTCCCACCTACACAGAGTCTGTCCTGCTCCTCGTGTACCCGGCGACCCTCGTCCTCGGCTCTATATTTGGTCTCATTGACCCCGCCACCCGTGCCTCTCCTTATATTGAGACGCACCAAGCCCACGACCAAGACCTCGCGCCTTCATACTTTGCAAAGAAGAGCAACCTCGTCAACATCCTATTCGTCAAGAGGGGCTGGTTCTGGGTGACGGTGTCATACTTTCTCTTCCTCTTCACAAATGCCGCGTTAGGGGCGCGGGGCAGCGACGCGCTGCTGAGGAAGAGGATACAGGGGACTCTGAGGTGGGGCATAGTGACGCTCTGGTGGGTGTTCGTGACGCAGTGGTTTTTCGGGCCCGCGATAATCGACAGAGGATTTTTGCTCACGGGAGGCGCGTGTGAGTTGCAGCGCGAGATAGAGAGAGGCGATGTGAAGGCAGATAGGGCGGAGAGATTTGTCACTTCCATGGCCTGTAAGGCGCATGGCGGAAAATGGAGCGGAGGCCATGATATAAGTGGTCACGTATTCTTGTTGGTCCTGGGAAGCATGTTTTTGTTCCAAGAAGTTCTGCATGTAGCGTTGAGAGCTGCCAAGGGTAGAGAGGAGCGGGTGGTTCTTCTACAAAATGGAGAAATCAAGGGCGCGGACAGTGAATCCGGGGCTGAGAGGGTGGATACGCAGAATGTCATTACTGCGAGCCCGTGGGATTTCGGGGTGAAGATTGCGCTGGGAGTTGGTGCACTGAGCATATGGATGCTGCTGATGACGGCAGCATACTTCCACACCTGGTTTGAAAAGGCACGTATAATTCTCTATCTCTTGAAACAACATGCTAACTCTCCACAGCTTACTGGGCTTCTAGTCGCCTTCTCGGGCGTCTTTGTAGTGTACTTTCTACCACGATTTGTACCATCATGGCGAGCCATTATAGGCATGCCAGGCGTATAGTTTATGTATATGATTTAACTTCAATTCGCTGAAAACATGCGTATATGAACAATGGTCCTGTCCACCAACCCTTTCTTAAAACATCGGATCTGTTGAGAACGACCCGCATTACCGTCGCACTCTTCCATCAAGGAACAACTGCATATCTTGACATCGCAAGCATCCAAACGTAACAGACTGATCAACACGCACAAGCATCCTTAGTCGCCCCGTCCCTCGGTCCTGCCAGATTCACCCTCGACTCCTCCGTCCTTGCTGCAGCTGCCGACGCACCCGGCCCTCTTGCTCCCTTCAAGCTCGTCTCCGGGATTGCGTTTGCAATAGCTGTGAAAACTTCCGTGACGTTCGTGCCTAGCTTTGCGCTGGTCTCAAAGAATAGCAGGCCCTCCTCATCCGCATAACTCCTGGCCTCTGCTGTGCTTATCTTCCTTGAATCGCCATCGTTTTCGTCCTCCTCCTCGCCGTCATCGTTGCGGCTCTCCTCGCCGGCTTCGTTTGTTAAGTCCAGCTTGTTGCCAACGAGGGCGATGACGATCCCCGGGGACGCCTGCCGTTGAAGCTCTGCAACCCAGTGCTTGGCTTTGATAAGAGAAGTTGGCTTGGTGAGATCGTAGACAACGAGCGCTGACTGTGCGTTGCGATAGTACATTGGTGCGAGAGAGGCGAATCGTTCTTGTCCTGCGGTATCCCAGATCTCGAACTTGATTGTGCGGCTAGGGAGGTTGCATTTTTGGGTTAAGAAGGCGGCTGCTGGCTGTCAGTTTTGCGACTTAGATGCTGCACATAGAGACTACGAACCGCCGATGGTTGGCTCCTTGTTTTCTTGGAAGTCATTGTTCACGAACCGGAGAACGAGGGACGACTGGAATATGTTAGCGGGCTTGCGCATGGGGCGGCCGTAGACTGTCCATACCTTTCCAACTGCAGCTTCGCCCAGGAGAACGAGCTTTACGCTGCTGCTGGGCTTTGGTGTTCCACTCGTGCTATCGGTCATTGTACGTTTCGCTCAGGCGTGAGGCGGGAGGCAAATATTAGAGTTGAAATAGGTCAGTGGTGCCACATAGGCTGTTGGATATTCACGGCGGTTGTCGGTTTTTGTAGCTGTTGACGACAAAGGCAGAGTACAAGGTAGGAGTTTCTTGAATCAGGTGCCTAAGATGTTGGAACGCTCATGTTCCTGCCTGTGGACCTTGACGGCTTCGTATGACGAAAGGCCCTGCATACGGTCTAGTGCAATCGCGGAGAAACATCGTTCCTACCCCGAAATATTTTCTGTATCGCGGACCCCGATTATGAGAAAACTGAGCAGGGACTTCTCGTAAAGTTTTACTCGCACTGATTCACCACCATCACAATGGGCAAACGAAAGGCAGAATCCGAGGTCGCATCCGTCAAGGATACGGGCGCAAAGAAGGTTAAGCATGCAGTCGTCGACCAACCGAAAGTTGAAGCAAAACAGAATCTGCTCGATAGCGATTCGAGCGGGGACGAGGAATCCGACTCTGGCGGCGTGCCTCTAGAAGCGGAGTTCACTGTCAATAAAGAATATGCGAGACGCTTCGAATACAATAAGAAGAGAGAAGAACTGGCAAAGCGTGAGTCTGTCCATAGCAGTTGTTTTGTGTGCCCGTCTAACGTGTCTTAGTTGAGGAAAAGTACCAGAAAGACAAGGCCAAACCCAAGGGCCAGTACGGAGACAAATACGATGACGAGGAGGACAGCTCATCCGATGAGGACGAAGACGACGAAGGCTTCCTAGCTACCGAAGATCTGGACGCCGAAATCTCAGCTACCCTCCAAGCTATTCGCAACAAGGATCCCAGGGTCTACGACGAGAAGGTTACATTCTATGCGCCAATCGACGAGACTGCACAGGATGGATCGACTGTGAAGGCCGAAAAGCCAGTATATCTAAGGGATTACCATCGCGAGAATCTGTTAAAACAGGCGGCGAATGGTGGTGCTGGTGATGTGGAGATGGATGATGCGCCACTGCCTACATTTAACGAAGAGCAAGCGATACTTAAGAAGTCGATCGTCAAGGCGATGCACGATGCTGCGTCGGATGAGGACGAAGATGATGACTTTTTGGTCCCCAAAGCGAAGCCAGAAAAGGCCGCCAAGTCAGAGATACACGAGTCCCGCCGACACAAGATCAACCTGAACCCCGCGGCTGCCGATAAAGATCCAGAGACCTTCCTCTCGAATTTTATGGCTGCCAGAGCATGGGTTCCAGGAGAAGGAACAAAATGGGCGCCCTTGGAGTCGGACGACGAGGATGACGATCAGCGCGCCGACAAGTTCGAGACGGCTTTCAACCTGCGTTTCGAGGATCCAAAGGCTAGCAACGAGGTGCTCAAGTCTTTTGCTCGTGACATCATTGCGGAGAAGTCGGTGAGGAGGGAGGAGCCCAAGGCCAGGAAGAGAGCCAGAGACTTGGAGCGTGAGAAGCGAGACGCCGAGAAGGCGAAGCGTGAAGACGAAAAGGCGCGCCTCAGGAAGTTGCAGATCGACCAAATGGAGGAGAAACTGGCCAAGATCAAGAAGGCAGCTGGTGTCAGTGGCAAGACCCTAAAGAGCGAAGACTGGACAAAGTTCTTGGCCGAGGGCTTTGACGACGCTACCTGGGAGGCAGAGATGAACAAGAAGTTTGGAGAAGATTACTACGCAGAGGGAGAGGCTGTGTCGGATGACGATGACAGTGAGGGTGGCGAAGGCGCTTCTAAGAAGAAGAAGGTCAAGAAGCCTAAGTGGGACGATGACATTGACATCAATGATATCATCCCTGAGTTCGTGGACGACGAAGAGGCTGTCGAAGGGGAGGCGTTCAAGCTATCCGATGGTGAAGACGAGGACAACGACGACGAAGACGATGAAAGCAAACCAGCCAAGAAGGGCAAGACAAGCAAAGACCGCAAGGCAGATCTGCAGGCAAAGAAGAAGGCTGGCCGCATCGAGCGCAAGAAGATTGAGGAGCTTGTTGATGCCAAGCTTGACATTGACCATGCAATCCTCCCCACCAAGTCAAAGGCAGCATCGACCTTCCGTTACCGCGAGACTTCGCCCACTTCTTTCGGTCTCACAGCGAGAGACATCCTCATGGCGCCAGACAACTCGCTGAACCAGTTCGTTGGCTTGAAGAGAATGGCTACGTTCAGAGATGCGGAGAAGAAGAGGAAGGATAAGAAGAGGCTCGGCAAGAAGGCCAGACTACGTGAGTGGCGCAAGGAGACCTTTGGCAACGAGGATGGTCCAGAGATTGTCATTGCGCCCGAGGCTGCTGAGGGCAAGGACGTCAAGGACGATGTAGACATTATTGAGGGCAAGAAGAAGAAGAGGAGGTCCAGGAAGAGCAAGGCTGCGGATGAGGAGATTTAGTTTGATATCAGTATGAGTATGAGTATGAGTACGAGTAAATGAATGAATTCAAACTCGTCTTATTGTACTGTACAATTGTGCTTGTATATGAGATATGAATGCCCTCTCCGGTCCCGAGCCCATTCTTATGCGGAGGTTCTACTTGGATCAAATATCATTAATTAACCCCACGTTAACAGAGTTTGTTCCTCTTTTAATAACGCTGGCTCTCGCCCAGACTCTCCCAGCTATCGGCGCGGATCATCCCAGGTGGTGGTTTTCGTGTTATGATCTATGAAGTATAGCGGTCCTCCACCTCTCTTGCGCTTTGCTTCCCAGCCTGACGGTAGAGGATCTCCCTCCGGAATTTCTCTCACACCCTGATCTATATAATCCCGACTTAGTGGGTGATACCAGTGTGTAGTATGCGTGTTGTGATCTATATAGTAGACCCGGCCTTCAGATGTGGTAGCTCGTTCCCACCCTCGAGGAAGACTGTATTCCGGATCTGTAGAGGGCGCGCTCGTATTTGGGTGGGGGCCGTCGTTATTTTGGGTTGATTTTATGAGAGTCATAGCTGTAGGGTATCGGAATAGAGCTCAGGTCCGTTTACTTCGAAACTAATGGCTTTGTCAGTTTTCATATTCTGCACACAGTAGTTGTTGGATTTAAACATTTGCGCGTCCTGCGACGGTACTGCACATACATAATCTTCTCGTTGCTTAGATTTGCCAAGGTTAGACAACATACTGATGATTGGACTTGAAGAGGCTATTTATGGGCTAAGTATCATTGCTTATAATAAATGTTGGTCTATAGAGATTCTGCGCGGGGTATGGTTAAAGCACCAATCGTACACCCCAACCCCCACGCACAGCCCCTCCATCGTAATATCTTAGCGGCTAAATAATAAACCCGCCGCCGAAAGGCACATATATGAGGGCACAGTATCAATGGCTTCATCCGAGCGAAGAAATTCAGCCATAGCGGGTCATATGTAATATATTATTCTTCCCTTTCATCTGCCGGCGCTCCCGCATGAACCTCGGGCGTCTGCACCCTAAGCTCCAGCTGCGAACCATTGCCCTCGGATAAGCGGATGTCACCACCGCCAATCTCGACATATTGACGGGGAGGTTGGATTAGGAAAAAGCTACCCTTGTTCCTGTCAACTACATCCGTTTCATCTAGCCCATCAGCTGCCTCACGTCCTCCGGTGGCCACCTGACCTGCGCGAAGCTCAGACAGCGCTTGATGCTCTGTAGGAATTTGCGTGTCACCTCGTCACCCATGACATGGCCCTTATCGCTCTCGTGCAGCTTCTCGCGCGCTGACCGCTCGTGGATACCCACCATGGTGACACCGATAGGCCAGGCTGCCTTGCCGATACTGAGGGTGAGATAACCATCGTTGGCGTCCACGTATCTGCGCTCCTGTGCCGCTTTGACGATCTCAACTACCGGTTCAAGGATGCCTACATCCAGGTCACCTTTCTCAAACTTCCGGAAGAGCTGTTGGATGTTAGTTTGCTACCCCGCATTTGTTGGATAGGGTCAAGAGAGGGTCATACCGGTGTCATGTTCTGTTTGCTCTGAGCCATGGCGTTATATGCCGCCTTGCTAGCAAACGTATCCCTCTTGTCCTCCCTCATCAGCGCATCCTCCCACTCCTTGAGCACCATTGTAAAGTAGCTCGCCAGCTGCCTATACAGCCACTTCGTTGCCTCAACATCCTCCGGTGGCGGCATCTTCTCAACCTTCATATCCTTCTCGTCCACGAGCTTTAGGCTCGTCGGTATTGGTCCCGTGGTCATGACCGTCGTAACTCTCCTGTACCGCCTAACCTTTTGTCTGTGATTCTCCCCTGGCAAGCTCGTCGGCTCCCCAATCTCCTCCAACAGCTTCACCACCTCGTCCTCCACAATGTCATCATCATCCACCTCTTCTTCTTTCTCCTTCTCCACCAGCTCCGGTAGTCCGATCCTCTTCCGTCTCCTGGCCTCTTCCTCCTTCTCTTCCTTCTCCCTCCGTGCTTTGCTTTCTTCTGCTAGCCTCCTTCGCTTCTCCTCTCGCTCCTCCTTCGCCTCCGCTTCCTCCTCCTCTCGTTTCCGCTTCTGCATCTCTCGCGCCGCCCGCTCCTTCTCTAGCTGTTCCTGGTGTGCCGCGTATGCTGCCTGGCGATCGGCTTCCTCGTCGGCGCGTTTCTTGTATTTCTTGCCGCCGGCGGCAGGAGGGGCCTTGGCCTTCGAGATCTCCTTCGACATTAGGGATGCGAAATCCATGGTTGCGGTTGTTTTGTGGCGCAAGACTGGAAGGTTGGATCGGTCTTCAATGCCGTGATTAACACGTACAGTTGGCGCCTAATATTCGTATCGAATCGTAGCTTAGCAGCTGAACAGTTGGTATCGTGAATGCTCAAGTGAACTCGGCGTGGGGTCATTCACAAGTCAACGTCGCACTGGAATTTTAGTACGAGGCTGATCTAGGCCACCCAAGGCGGAGCAAACACAGAGCAAACACTCGGCAATCAATACGTAAGGCTGAGGGGCCGAGACCCCAAATCCAAAAACTTCGCCTCCCTCAAACAAATCCCCGTCTTCAAGAGACAATAATTTAACATCTCAACTTTAAGCTATCTGTTGAATTTCTAGCCAGCCTATTTTGCACCGGTCTGTACTCATAGCGACCCGTATCAACACAAACTCTTGCGAACCCAGCGGCTCGTCACCCACCACCAATCCACTACAACACCCCCAGCCAAACACCCCCGTAAACCAATGCCGGACCCAAACCGCCGCTACGCCTACCTTGCTGCTTTTACCCTCATCGCCATCTGGTTCTGGGTTTTAATCGGACGCCCGACTGGTCTGAGTGCTCTCGGCGGAGAAGCCGATCCCGTCAAGCCGCTCGCGGGCTTTTCGTCGGGGAACTAGTTGGTGTTTGACTACTACTCACACATAGACCTGGGACAAGGATAGTACGAGGAAGAACGGACCAATGTCTCTCTACTATGAAGCAGCCGATGTGCTGAAAGCACCCACCACCGCCGGCGGTAGCCTCAAGTCTCGCATCTTCAGCAAGAAAGACTTCAAAGCCGCTCCGGCACAGATCTACGCCCTAGTGATCGAGACATGCAAGTGGTCCGCCGTGCTAAAGGAAGTCATCGAAAAGACCGGACTTCTAGGTCTAGAGAGAAAGGTGCATTTTGCCCCTTACTCTCACAAAAGACGAACCAACTAACATACCCCAGCTAACACCCCTCCTCTCCCTGCTCCTGGTTCACGACCTCCTTCTCGCCAAGCGCGGCATCGCCCTCCCAGCCACACACGGCCTCCGCGCCTCCATCGAGCGCCACAAAGCACGTCTCACAGCTGAATTCACACGCGCGCGCATCCGGCGTGGACTCGGCACCGTCGATGCGCTGACCGAGCACGTCGAGGCAGGGGGTGACAACACCTCCGGTATCCCTGCTACTGCGCACCCGCGCTGGATCCGGATTAACACGCTCAAGACGACGCTAGAGGATCAACTTGCGACTACGTTCAAAGACTACGCGCGCGCTCTCGAGGTGAGCGAAGTACAGAAGCGGGGCGGGAAGAAGATCTTCCTCGATGCTCACGTACCTAACCTCGTTGCCGTGCCGCCGGGGGTGGACTTGACGAAATCTAACGCCTACACTTCAGGCGCGCTCATCTTCCAGGACAAGGCGTCTTGTTTCCCAGCGTACTTGCTTGACCCGCTGCCTGAGGATGGAGATGTGATTGACTCGTGCGCTGCGCCGGGAAATAAGACTACGCACCTTGCGTCAATCCTAGCCTCGCACTCGCCAGCAGTTGATATAGCCGACCCAGCTACCCTGGCTGAGCTACCTCAGCGCATCCATGCATTCGAGAAGGATAAGCTGCGCGCGACTACGCTGGCGAAGATGACTGCGCTTGCAGGCTCGGACGTGATGACGAAAATCCACGCTGCGACTGATTTCCTCAAAGCCGATCCTGAGGACCCCAAGTTCGCCAAGGTCGGGGCATTGCTGCTCGATCCGAGTTGTAGCGGGAGTGGGATTGTCGGGCGTGACGATATGCCGGAACTACATTTACCATCTGATGCCAAGGGCGGTCCAGCGGCGGGTGGAAAGCCTGGCGGAAAAGGGGGGAAGGGGAAGGGTAAGGGTAAAGATAAGCCTGTTGAAGAGGAGAAGCCGTCACAGAAGCGAAAGCGCGATGGTGAAGAGGAGGAGACGGTGGAAGTCCTCCTTGATGATGATGGAGTCCCTACTGCTATCACCTCTGCGCAAGACCTGCAGGCGCGTTTAGCTGCCCTGGCTGCCTTCCAACTTACTCTCCTGCTGCATGCGATGCGTTTCCCTGGGGCGCGGAAGATCACATATTCGACGTGCTCTGAGCACAATGAGGAGAACGAAGGTGTTGTTCTGGCGGCGCTTGAGTCTGAGGTTGCTAAAGAGAAGGGGTGGAGAGTGTTGAGACGGGATGAGCAGGTGGGCGGGATGAAGAGGTGGGATGTTCGAGGTGTGGAGGGGGAGAGGGGAGAGTACAGGGCGATTAAGGAGGGGTGTATCCGTGCGAATAAGGGGGATGGGGAGGGGACGATGGGATTCTTCGTTTGTCCGTTTGTGAGGGATGGAGGGGATGGGGAGGTGGAGGCGAAGATTCTAAGGGACGAGAGTGGGAAGATTGTGAGGGACGCGATGGGTATTCCGGTTCTTGCATCTGGTGGTGAGGATGTCGCGATGGATGATGAGGACGAGGAGTGGGGTGGTATTGGAGATGGGCCTGAGGAGCAGAGTGTTCCGAATGGAGAGCCAGCTGCCGCATTAGACGGCGAGAGCAAAGAGGGTGAGGCTGCGAAACCAGCTAAGAAGAAGAGGAGGAAGGCGAAGAAGAAGACTTGATAGGCGTGTAATGAATTTGTGGATATGCAAAGCAAAGGACTTATAGTGTGTACATGACGTTTTTGAGTATATAGATAATGTATATTTCTCACATAGGATGATGCAATTAAGTGTTCATGTTCCATGATATGAGTCTGGACCACCTGTAGACTCCCATGACTTACTTATTAACAGAGTTTGCACAAAGCCGCCTCCTTTAGATCTAACGTTGGCTGGAATCCCCGAGACATGCTTCGGGTGACGTTGGCTCAGCAGAGGGGAAAAGGGGAAAGGGGAAGGAGAACGGGAACGGGAACGGAAAAAAGTTGGGTAAAATCGTAAGTTTGGACGCTGTCCAAACTGACGCTTCGCGCAAAACCACCTTCGTAATGGTATATCTGCGCAAAAACAATCTGGAACAAGTATAGAGATGGGGGGCTGTTGCCAGTCCACGAGCAAGGTCACGTGGTGGCCTCTGAAGCCCCTGAAGCCCCTGAAGCCCCTGAGGCTCACCAACCTCCTCAGGTCAGCATAAATCTTAGCCTCACGAGCAAGCCTCGAGGTATCCAGCCAGTCGTAAAGTAAGGGGCTAGCCGAGCTTCAGACAGGGTCGCTGGCTTCTTCACCACCCATCCTACCCATCAAACTTCCGGAATCGAGTGATATTTGCGCAAATCCGCGTCACTCCAACCCGATTTGCGAAAAACCAGCCTTAGCACAAGGCCACAAGGCTCACCCACAGACTAGCACAGCTATGACCCAGCCTCGAGGAAGCCAACCTATAACTGTCGATAAAAATAGGGGTGGCTGGCGCCATCAGGATAGGCGAGCCTCAGACGGGGTCGCTGGCTTCCTTACCATCTTCCGAAGTCATTAAACTTTGGATTCTAGCGCTTTTTGCTCAAATCCCGCGTTTCCCAGTTCGATTTGCGCAAAAGCAGCCCCGCCCCATACATAGAGACCTGGCCAATCGTAGACAAAGAAAGAAACAAAGACGCTTACTGTAGATTATCCGATCCGTAACAGGGTCGCTGACTTCCTCACCATCTTCCGAACCCATCAAACCTTGGGCTGCAGCTGTTTTTGCGCAAATAGCGCGCAAACCTGGCGGATTTGCGCAAAAACAGAATTGTGCATGAGCGGGTCCGGGTTAGGTGCGGGACAGGCCTTTCCTTGCCGTGGTGGCGGGTCATAGGGGGCGGATTATGGTACCAGTCTTCTGGTTCGTAGGCAGTAGCATCTTCTGAACCAAGGCGTCGGGTCACCGCCAGCAGCTTTGACAGGCGGCTCAAGACGGATCAGCCGCCTTCACAGAGCTTCTAGGGCGGCTTAGTAGATTCTAGAACAGTCCTGAGCCACTACGTTGGGTTCTGAACAGCTTTAAATGACCTATAAGAGCTCTCGAAAGGGGCATGGGTCTGTAGACCCACATCGAATTCTGTTTTTGCGCAAAATCACGCATTTCTTGGTGATTTTGCGCAAAAACAGAAGTCGATGTGGCTGGTGCTCCCTCCTCTACACATATATAGAGGGGGAAGTGAGCGCTAGCCATGTCATAACCCGTCAGTGAGGTTTGGGACCGTCCTAGAGCTAGTCTAGGCTAGAACGGTCCCGAACTTCACTGACAGGTCCCGAACCGCGTTGACAGGTCCCGAATAGCTTCAATCAGCTCTGAAAAGGACCAATGAACTCGCGGACCCACATTGAAATCTGTTTTTGCGCAAATTCACCAATTTCAAGGTGATTTTGCGCAAAACCAGCTCCGTACATGCACAGAGCGCTCCCTTCCCTTCCTCTCCCCTCTTCTGATCTTGTGACCTTGGTGCCGCGCTGTATTTGCGCAAATCGAGCGCCGTGATCGTGGATTTGCGCAAAAACCATTTCTGTACATGTACAGCTTCCCCCCCCCCCCCTTTCTCCTTTCTCCCGTCCCTACGCTCCCTCACCGTGACGGCACACCAGGAGCTCCCCTCCCCCATCGTGGACACCGACGCACTAGCGCCATCGACGAACTGGGTCCTCGTCGTCCTGGCGCAAAAATAATCCATCAACTTTCTGGATCCACGCTGGTTCAGGGGTCGTCGGCTTATGAGCTTGTCAGCTCACATCGGGTGGCTCGGGTCGGGCGGCTTACCGCAGGGCGGTTTGTCCCCTTTCGTTTACAGACGCCGAGCCATGTTGGTGAGCTGGCAGGGACCGACAGCCTCAGCAGAAGCAGAGCCACTATGCCCAGCTCATCGTGCGTCGGTGATTGGCAGCGGGCCTTTGACGTGTTCCATTTCCGACATGGCTTTCTTGCTCGCCGTGAGTCGCTGCCACGGATGCTCACCATCGACCCAACCCAACCCGCCTTGCACCTCGTCGCATCATGACATGTCGTCCCGTCCATTTGCAGCCCTCCTCCCTCGCCATTCCCGTGATATCTCAAACATGTTCCTCTCGCCGCCTCCTCAACCCATCGCTCAACCCCATCGGCGACTCGCATATCGCATATCATCCATCCAGTGTCTCTCGCCGACTCGCTCGCCCACGAGGCGGCACGGCGACAGAGCAAACGTTTTGTCATCTCAAACACATGACCACGCGTGACTTTCCTCTCACCCCATCCACTACCATCCACCATCATTGGCGTTGCAAACCGCAAACAAAACAAAACAAACGCACTGACTCGTCACCTCCCCGCCCCCAGGTTTTCCCCGCAAAACAACAAAACGCGTCCTTGAACACACTGTTTACGATGTGCTGTTCCGCCCTGCCTCGTCTCGGTGGTTACGATGCAGATGCACTTCCATGCTAGACACCCTGTCTACGATGCGATAGACACCCGAAGTGTGGATAAGGCGGCGACGACCGTTCACGACGTTTCTCCTTTTGGTGGTAAGAGGGCGGCGGGCCGGACCTCGATGGACCCAGGACCAGCGTTTCCCTTTCTCCGGGGCGGGCCACTCGGCGGGCCACTCGGCGGGCCAGTGATATGGATGCACGGCGAGGTGTGCTACGTCACGGCCGCTCACTCGGTGAACACAGTCGGGAGCACCCGCGCGCGCGCGGTGACTGCTGTATACAATACAGACCAGACAGACACAGAGAGAGGTGCATGAGAGGAAAGAGAGGCTTTGTGATGACAGAAGGGAATTCGATAGCGCGTCGTGGTGAGACACGCGTGCAGATATAAACAGATACCGACAGAGACATGGAGAGAGACTGAGATAGACTCAGAGAGAGGGAGGGAGAGAGATGGAAGCCGTTGGATGCATACCCAGCTAACAGATAAAGAGAGCAGATGAGAAACCGTGTCTCACCTCGCTGACGCGTCTCAATCAGAATATCGTATGTTGATTTCCATCCATACCACTAGCCCCAACTCGACCCAACTCACTCACTCACTCTCCCAAACACTCCATTCCGTCCACAGCTCAGCACAGCACAGACAATATTGTTGTCCTCGCTATTACCCCAAGGCCAAGACCAAGCAAGCCACCACGGTCTAGAATCACGAGATCACCGCTCTGTGGCAGCCGTGTGGCGTACAGTAGAGTAATGATGAGCGACGCCACCGGTGGGGATAGGGGACTGACTATGCTGGGGGTTGGGGAGAGGTTAATTTCTCCAGAATAGGAAGGGGAGAGAGGAAGGGTGAGGGGAATAGAAACGGTAGGGTTGAGTGAAGGAAACTCGTTACCTTTACCTTACCTTACTTTGAACTCCGGACTTTGGACGACTTGTATCAAGGGAGGAACCAACAAAAAGCCTTCCGAAGCTCTCCTTACATATAACCGATCTCCCACGCACAACGCAAGGGCGATGAAACCCGCAAACCCGTACAATGCGACTCCATCCATCCATCCCGCCTATCCCGCCATCTCCACACCCTCACACCTCACAACCAGAAAACGCGTCCAAATCCAAGAGTAGTAATCTCCCCCGCGCATCGCGGTCCCAATCCGTCCACCAGTCTCGCTCGGGGAAAAGCAAGGAGCAGCGCCGCCCACCGCCCAGCGCGCAAAAAAAGCTCCAGACCGCTGTGAGGGCTGTGATCGTCGTGCTGCAGCAGCATGTGTTCTACACGCACACGGAGAGGACTGGTTGATTGACTACTACCTACTACTTACTCTATTAATAGGCTGAATTAGATGGGGTAACTGTGCTTCTACCCGTATTGGCAGTGGGTAGGTGGGTGGGTGTCTTAATCTCACCACCGACTCCGCTGTTATGTCTTGGTTCGCGGGGGGGAGACCAGCCGGCGCGCGAGATGGGAAGAGGGGGGGGGGGAGAGAGAGGGGGAAGGTGGTGGTAATTTCCCCCCCCCAACGCCAACCAGCTGGCCGAGGGACACGGGATATGGTTAACCGTGTTAGTTCTCAGGTTAGTAGGGGAGAAAGGGCAGGGCAAGCGCCGTGGGTGGCAACCAACGTGCACACAGGTCCGTAAACGCCGAAGCCGAAGATGGGATGGACGGATTGGACACAACGGTGGACTTGGATGGTTCGATTCAGGACGTGCTGGGCGGCTGGGCTGGGCGGGATCGGCAGGTGTGGGTTGGATGATGGGGGATGGGGATGGGATACGGGTTTTGGGAGATGAGATGGAAACTGAGGCGGGTACGTATCGTAATCTCTGACTGTGCTCTGCTCTGCTGGTGCTGGCTGTGGTACAGTACATTTGTGATTTGTGCGTTCCTTTGTGCTTTGCGACCACGGCGAGCGGCAGATGATAGCAGCAGCTACGGTGTCGCCGTCCAGCCAGTGCGTGTTGGACGAGCGAACGAGCGGACGGAGTACAGTACTCGAGTACAAACCCAACCCAGCAGTACGCGCGGTACATCAACGTTGCATCCGTGGCTAAATGTACCCTCCTAACCCGCCTTTCTATTGGTCCACACCCAACTAGTCCAGGGGAAATAAACTCAAAGTAGGCAAGCGTCTTGATACGTACAGTCCTGTACTCGCTGAATAACGCGTTATGATTGGAGAGTAGGGTGTACCTGCAGTAGCGCGCTTTCATTTCAGCGGGTTGTTTGTTGGCGGGTTGGCGGCGGCTGGATTTCGGTGGTCGTGGATGGATGTATCTCCTACTTGGCGGTTGTACGTACTGCCATTGTACGTATCTCTCCGTGGTTGGCAGTGTACATCACCTCCCACTTGGCAGGTTGAAAGGATGGCAATCCCAACGGGCACATCCATCCAGCGGAACCAAAAACCCCAGCGGAAGGCCCGATTGACTGCTGGCATACTATCCCTTCATTTCTGTGGTGCTGGCAGGTTACGAATGGTGACAGGCCTGACAAGCCTGACATGACAAAAAGAAAAGCCGCCCGTTTCTCAGGATCTCACATCAGCCAAATCCCATACCACTGGAAAGCACCGCGGCGGCAGCGGTGACGGTGGCCCGCATCCACACATAAATCAACGCACGCGCTCTCTTGCCTTGCCTTGCCTTGCCTTGCCCACTCACTCCCGTATTAACCGCTCCGTCTCCGTACATTTCGCTCCACCGAACTCCGCTCCGAGATTCCTCGTATCGTTCGAGAAAAGCAAAAAGGGGACCACTTCTCTTCTACTAATATAACGAAAATAGAAGT
>LNAR01001999.1:0-36095 GCA_001630585.1 Pseudogymnoascus sp. BL549 | reverse complement strand
CCGTATCAAGCATCCACTCTAACACCCATCAGCAGCGCCCCATCACGCACACCCTCCCCTCCGCCATCACCACTCCACCTCATCGCCCCTCCAACACCAGACTTCACAGCCCGCCTTGCCATGCATCTCACCACACCTTCCACGCCGCGTCTCTTCAATGCCGTCACGGCTGAGGAGAGAATGAGATGTGTGATCGACGACTTCGATCTCATTATGGGCGACCAGGACAGCGGCAACAGCCAGAGAGGGGTGGGTCAAGGGAGTTTGTAATAATGTGTGGGATTTAGTATCGGGGTTGGCTAGGATAGGGGCGTTAGTGGTTTCGTCAGGTTTGGACTTTTGGTGTTGGAGCTGGAGTTCGGTGGTGGCGTTGGGTATAGACGGCTGGCCTGGGTTATGTATGCTGTACGAACGATATGATAAATATGTTTGGACTTTTTGTGGCAGGCGCAATGTTTATAGAGGGTAGTGGGATGTTATAGATCGGATGGGCAGGAGTTACAGAAGGGGTTCAATGATACATCCTGTATTTTCTTCTTTAACTACTCTTAAGCTGTTGTTCACACGCATCCTCGCCGGTGACAACTTGTAGCCATGATAGATGCATTTGCGCCGTGACGATCGCGGGTGAGCGGAAAGCTGTAGTTGACTGCCGGATATAAGCGATTTAGTGTGGTGATAGGGCGTGAAGCTTCTCAAATAGGTCAATAAGTCGTCCAAACTGGGTGACGTCACGTATTAGTATAAACCCTCATAAATGACTTATATCTCTCCTCTTTCATCTTTCTTTCTTTTCTGTTTACGTGTAACAGGGCCTTCATATCTCATTTGACATAATATTTATCTTTTTTTTTGGTTTGAAGATATATCGCAACAAACAATCATGCCTCACCACGAATCACACAGTGCCCATCCCAACTATGGTAGTTACCAACAAAAGATATACATCGATGGTCTCAAAGGCACTCGTCCAATCCTAACCACTGATCCTCATAAATGGGAAGGAGCCGCCAAGGCAGTCTTGCCAGCCAGCAGTTATGGATATATCGCCGGAGCTGCAGGTGCAGGTGAGACGATGGATGCGAATAGGATAGCATTCAGAAAATGGTCGATTATTCCCCGCATGCTACAGGATAACACGATCCGTGATCTCTCCGTTGAGCTATTTGGAGTCAAGTATCCAAGCCCTATTCTGGTTGCTCCGGTCGGCGTGAATAAGATCGTAAGTGGGGTTCCTCGAGCTTGACAACAGCATACTAATTAATTTGCGCGTTATAGTTTCACCAGTAACGACGCCCAAAAATTCCATGTCCAAGAGAAATATCTGAAAAATCTAACAATTAAAAATAGTGAGGGAGAATGCGCAGTCGCAAAAGCCGCTGCCAGTTGCGATGTGCCCTACATCATGTCGACTGCATCCGCGACCCCACCAGAAGAAATTGCCAAGGCATCCGGCTCGGGCCCTCGCTGGTTCCAATTATACTGGCCCCGCAACAAAGACAACGACGTCACAATTTCCATGCTCGCGCGAGCAAAAACCGCCGGATTCACCACCCTCGTCGTCACGCTCGACCTATGGGCTCTGAGCTGGAGACCGAAGGATTTGGATAACGCATATGTACCTTTCTACCTTGGCATTGGAGATGCGATTGGGCTCACGGACCCGGCATTTCAGAAGAAATGGAAGGAGGGCGATGGGAAGGGGAAGACTGTCGAGGAGGACTATCATAATGCTTGTATGGGGTGGGAGAAGACGGTGTTCTCGGGCCACAGCCACACGTGGGAGGATATTAAATTCTTGAAGGAGCATTGGAATGGTCCTATTGTTCTCAAAGGTATAACATATGTTAATTCCAGCAGCCTTCAATGGAACCATACTAACTCTTAACCTCCCCAGGAATCCAATCGGTAGAAGACGCTGAGTTAGCAGTCAAGGCAGGCGTCCAGGGTATCGTCGTCTCCAACCACGGAGGTCGCCAGTACGATGGCGCCGTTGGCTCACTCAGCATGCTCCCACCTATTGTGGATGCTGTCGGCGACAAATTAACAGTCCTCTTCGACAGCGGTGTCAGAACAGGCGCCGATATCATGAAGGCGCTTGCGCTCGGTGCCAAGGCTGTGCTCGTAGGAAGGCCTATATTCTATGGTTTGGCGGTTAGTGGAGAGGCGGGTGCGGAGCACGTATTGAGGTGTATTCTTGCGGTAGGTTGCAAGTTGAAGTCCGTTGCTATCTGGTTCAATGCTAATTTGTGATGATTAGGATTTGGATATGAACATGGGACTTGTTGGCCTACACAACGTCAAGCAACTTTCGAGAAAGATGCTCAGGAAAGAAGATTAGGTATTATACGATAGATTATAGAGAGGTATGAAATAAAATAATCATAGCTTGACATAAGATGATAATTACTCCATAGCTGGCTCATAACAGAGTGAGTATGTGATCATTAACAAAGACTGTGGGTTACCCCAAGAGAGTTCATGTATGCATCAATGACGAAATGCGCTCAGATTGCTCTTGCCTCGTATTATCAATTATAAAGTATCGCCCGCTCATACAATCCCACCCTATCCTACATTGCGCCGTATCTCTCCTCCCACTTAAACCAACATAACAACACCAACCACAGCGCCAACAACAGCCATCACCGACCCCTTCACAGCAGCACCAGCTCCGGTACCAACAGTCGTAGTCGGCTCCGCACTCGAACCCGACGATGTAACCGTTCCATTTGTTCCAGTCTGCCCAGTTGGCGGGAGCACAGCAGGCAGCGTTGTCTCCGGGGCGGAGGTGCTCGCAGGCTTGGTCGAAGTCACAAGCGTGCTGCTTGCCTTGGCAGTCTCCTTGGTAGTCTCCTTGCTCTCCTCCGTCGAAGGAGGAGCAGCCGCAGAAGTCTCCTTCGTCGGCTGCACCTCACCAACCGTCGTAGCTTCGAGCGAGAACGACGACTCCACCGCAGTAACAACCGGTGCAGCGTCAGCCGTCGTCTCAGCTGGAGTAGGCTTCACGACAGTTGCAGGCGGGCCCGGCGCGCCGGTGAACCCGGGGGTCCAGCACGACAAGTATGAGGCTGTGTAGGGAGGGAGCGGAATGGTGCCGCAGCCGGGGACGTTTGTCTTGGGGGGCGCGCGGCCGCCGCCGCAGTCGAGGGGGTCGCAGATCTCGCCGGTGAGAGGGTCGTACCAGTGCGTGATGTTGTCTTCGCAGTGGCCGAAGGTGTGGATGCCGCAGACGGCGTGGACGGGGGCGGAGAGGAGGAGGAGGGAGGCGGTGGTGAGGAGGATGGACTTGAACATTTTGTTTTGTTGAGGGGTTGTTTGGAGGGTTGTGATGGAGAGTGAGTGAGTGACTGTGGAGTGTAACGACTGTGAACGAGTGTAAACGAATGTAGCGGAGAGACGACTGTGAGAAGGAAAAAACAGAACGGGAGCTGGCTTGGAATAAATAAGAAGGGAGATGCGGCGCAGCCAAAAACCTTAAAACAGAAAACCTGCCTTCCCTTGCCTTCCCTAACCGAACTGCTTGACACGGCAGGCGACGCGGTACCAAAACCAAGAGGAGGCAAATTGGTTTATGCCATTTCGGGAAAATGTGAGTTATACCGACTGTTGGCTACTGCCTAACTGTTGGTGATCTAGTGGCTGACAGTCCCCACACACACGCCCCCTCGCTTCATTTAAGATTTGATCGGCATTTGTGACAGCGCCGCAAGCTATGGAGCAATTCCAACGGGGGAGAAGGAGATTCTGCGCTTGGGATGGGTTATGAATTAATATATGATATACTACATTGTTTGGTATACAGTGCGATTTCGAAAAACGGAATAAGACAAAAAAAAATGGATATGTGAAGCCCTTTTCTGGAAAATGTGAGGCCAAGCCGAAGCTAAAAATAGGGTTTATGTATGTCCGAAATACGAGGGTCTAGAGTCTAGACCTTCGACCTTGGCAGGGGCCGTCATCAGGATATCGCCCAGGTGCTGTACCATGGTAGCTGCCCACAGAATCCACAAAACAAGGCTTTCAAACAGGTCTCAATGCGCATCTCCAACAAATAAGAATGTAGGCTTATGTTGGGATGCATAGGATAGATACATGGGATACTGGGGATAAATTCATAGGAGTGATATATAGAATATAGATTCACGCGACATGTCCATAGGGAGTAACTGGCAGGTAAGGTAGGTGCACAAGAGATGCGCGGGGCAAATGCTTCGCCTGAAGATGGACAGGGCAGTCTGCGGAAGATGCAGAGGCAAATATGGCTTTTATGTACAGTCCTCCTCCTCCCTTTTCGAACTCCAGACATCATGGATGGATCTCCACGCCCTAAAAAATGATTCCTTCAAATGCGCCTTCGTTAAATTCATCTCACGCACCCTCTCGATCCACCATCCTCGGCACAAACATAACATCCTGCATCACCTGCCTCGTAGCCTCCGTATCTGGGCACTTTGTTGAGATACGAGTCTCAAACAAGCTGCCCCTCACGATACGCACAGCGAGGTCTACCATCTTCTTCGCGAAGTCGGCGTCTTTGTCATCTCCAGGGATGACGGCTGGGTGCATGCGGTTTACACGGCGCCGTGCAGCAGACTGGGTGGGGTAGGTTTCCGGCCAGGCGGCGAGCGTGCGACCTGTAATGAGCGTGGTTGCGACGGTGGTTTCGGGGTCTGAGTCGAAGTAGGGAGTCGTACTGTGGAATCTGTGAGGGGTATGAGTAAGATGTTCTGCTCACATACTGAGATGAGGCACTTACTGCAATACATCTTCTAACCACACGTCCAACCCATCACTGAGATCATTGTTCTCGGAGTGATGGATCATCAACACGCACCATGTCCAAAGACATAACATCGGGACTCCCCAACCGTTATCCATCATCTCGACGAAATTACAATTCTTCGCCGGCAACTCTATTGCGCCGACATCTTCGCTACTATCAGCTTCGCTAGTTGCAGAGAAGCCTAGATAGAGTTTAAGCTTCTTCTCCGACGCGATTGCCCGTATCACCGCATTCCAGGCGGCGGGGTGGTTGGCTTCCAGATAGAAGAATGCCGAGCGGACATCGATTATGGGCGACTGCGGCCATTCCGCGATGGTGAAATCCTCGGTGTCGTCGCTAATCTTAAGAGTCTCCAGATATGGATGTATCGCATCGATAGTAGCGCCCAAGGTTGCCAGCTGTCCTGACCGGTACTGGTGCGCAATAACCTCAAACTGAGTAGTTGGCTCACTATTTATGTCAGTCAGAATTAAAATGATTGGGGACACAGGAAAACCTTACCCTAAATCTTTCCCCGCATCAAGAATCTTTGCTTGAGCATTCTGCAGCTGTGCTAGAAGGACAGAGAGCGCACAAAGTGCGTTCCTCCCCATAAAGTTATACAGAGACGCCGTCAGATTCCACTCAATGCTGTATTCGGGATTCTCCTGGAGGAACTCCTCCTCCCGATCGTTCGCAACTAGAACCGAGAGTGTGTCGATCAGTCCATCTTCAAAAAGACGGAACTTCTCTGTCTTGTTGTCGCCTTCTCTGGCCGGATACGGCCGGCTTCTGACGTGAAATATCCATTTCTCACTTGCGGCGCTTGGCGCTCTATACCCATGTTGTGCCTCTCTGATCTGCCTCTTCTCCCCGCTGGGACATCTAAGCTCGATAGCCACATCGTCGTTACCTGGAATACAAAATCCGTATCCCAGCAGCAACTCTGTGTTCCCCTTCGGCGCATAGTTATTAAAAACTTGCGCCCCACCCTCTACAGCCTCATCTACCATAATGCTGAAATCCTTGACCGGCCCCTGCGCATTCACAAACCACTCCACCCTCGCTTTGGCGTCATGATTTGCAATATCCAACAGCGGGAAGAGCACCGGGTACGGCCCTTCTTCCTCAATCTTCTCTCTCCAGTTCGCATACCCAGCCACGGGCCTCTCCAAAACATCCCCATACACCTCATCCGGGATCAACTTGGACACGAAGCTCCGACTACTAAAAATAGTCGACGCCCACTTATAGAGCTCCCAAGTCCACCTCCCCTTCAACCCCGGCATCCCTACACCCCCATCCAAGGCTGCCCTCCCCCTCTCAAACTCATCCCTCCACATCGCCTCCCGCTGCGCAATCGCAGCTGGTAAATTCGTTCCCCCCAGCCATCTCTGCGCTTCCTCAGGATAGTAAAGAGGCGTCGCGAGCTTAAGAGGTTCATCTGGTTGCGGCAGCGAGCGGATATACGGGGCCCAGTGTGACTTGCCGTCCGCGAGGTACTGCTGGATGAGGAAAAAGCACCCTATGACTTTTGGCGGCTGGGTGGTGAGGAATTCCGCTGGGAAGGGCGCAGAGTGTGAGCGGAGGCTAGGAAAGGCGTTGAGGGTGTTGAGATAGGAGAGGGAAATGGGGAAGGGGCATGAGACGATACGGGAGCGTGGGGGGAGGTGGGGGGAGGGGGTTGTAGTCTGCGGCGTAGCAGAAGATGCTTCTTCCACGCCTCCTACGGCCGGGTTTGGTGGCGTTTTCTGCTGGAGCGATTTGACTCTGAGTGATATGCCGAATTCGGGGGAGTGGCAGATCTCGACATCATCGTTTAGGTACGCTCCGTGGGATTTGGCCCAAGCGACGAGGTCATCGACGGCATTCAAATCTGCCGATTCGACCCCGCCAGCCTTTTTGGCGTCGTTTCTGCTCATGGCACTACCAATCTCAGGCCTAGACCACAAATATATAATATTATCATCAAAAATTGTGTTGTTTTCACGTGCCGTCTCTGTGCCTTGTTCTAGCGAAAACAGGAAAGGTGATGGTCACGTGTGTAATATAAATATAATATGGTGAGACTCGGGACAATAAATTTGGGTGAGCATTGGGTAATATACATCAAAGTAAAATAGAAACTATATACTCGTAAATGCTAATATGTAGCAGATAAATAAAATAAATATATCCTCAAGATACGGTTTCCCCATTAACTCTCCGCCCCTGCCTATACGCCCTATCCGCCTCCACCCTCCTCATCTTCACCTGCTCGCTCCTCCCAAATAACCCCAGACACAATGGCGGCACCATAACCACCAGCGCAATTATAGCCTGGAACCACAGCGCACGCTGCATATTATTGGGGACATCCGACCCCGGCCCGCCGTTCGGCCCATCCTGCAATGCATCGCTGATCACAATGAACAGCCCACCGAGCAGCTGTCCACCTGACCACAGGATCGTACTCGTCACCTCCGGGCTAACGGGATGCGTAAGCTCAGTCACGTACTCGAGAGCCACGGGAAGGAGAGTGAAAGATGCCGCGCCAAGGATGGCGAGGATGGCGTAAGGGGCTGCGAGGTCACGGGTGGGTGGAGCCCAAATAAACGCCAGGTAGGCGAGGGCGATGAGGGGGACTTGGATTTTGATGGCGAGGAGGAATTTCTTGTAGCGGTCGAGGATGGGGGAGGAGAGGGCGGCGGCGACTAGACCGACGACAATAAGGATTGCACCGGCGATTCCGGCTTGTTCTTCGGAGAAGCCGTAGGGTTCGAGCATTTGGTTGAGGAGAGAGGAGATAGAGTTGAAGAGGCCGACGTAGACGGTGTAGGGGATGAGCATCATGATGAACTCGGGGGATTTGAAGAGCGTCTTCACCGATGGGATAATGTCCAACTTATGCTCCGTCGAGGATGGTGAGGATGGCGTTGGTGGAGCAGCGGGTATGAAGAACGATGGTATAGAAGCAACCGTAGCCTATACCCATTAGCCTCTCGTTCCAAGTACGCACAGCCTGTCGTCGTAAAGGGATGGTACTCACAATAATAGAAATATACAGCACCATATTAGGGATATCCTCAGGATGTGGCGCAAAGAACGGATCGATCAACTGCCCCAGCGCCCCTCCCAGCGGGTTCGCCAGCGTCATCACGGCCGTAGCTGCCACACGTCCATTATTCGTGAACCACAGATCACTGTAGTGCGTCGGGGACGCCAGGACAAAAGGCTGCGAAAATCCCGTCAGGATCTGGCCGAACATGACGACGCCGAAGTTATGGGCGCGGGTGCCACCGTAGCGGATCCAATTCCCGAGGAGGAGAAGGACAGAGGCGGTTATGATCGCAGGCTTGGGGCCGCCGTTGTGTAGGACGTAGATGGTGAAGGGTGTTGCGACGCAGAAGGCGAAGAGAAAGCCGGTGCTGAGCCAGTTGATAGCCGTCATGGAGATATCGAAGTATTCGTGGGCCGTCGTCGACACAGGCGCAAAGGAGAGCCACTGTATTGTAGCCCAGGTTAGTTTCCGCATCTCGACGCAATCTCCAAGGCCAAAGGAGAACTCACATCCCAACTAACAACCACATTCAGGAGCACCAGCTGCAGCAACCCAAACCACCTCCTCTTATACACCTTCCACACCACCTCCCCTCCCTCCCCCTCCAATAGCCCATCTCGACTCCCCATATTCTCCAGCGCCTCTCCCTCCGCATTCGCATTCATCCTGCCAAACCACCCCTTGCGTCTCCAGCCCTTCTTCGCCGCCGCGCCGTCTCCTTCCCCGCCCTTCGTCGCACCCGAAGTCGCAGTCCCAAGCGTCGCACTATCGCCCGTCGTGGTCGTGCGTTCAATCCCTTCTACTGCACCGTTGCCGTTGCCTGTTCCGTTGATATCGCCGTCCTTAGTCACTCCAGCCTCGTTCTTACTCAGCCCAGCACCTGGAATGGCATCGCTACCCATATCGTCGCGTACGGGCGCACGCGCGCGCAAGCCACCGTAAGCCGATGTGCGTCCCACAGTACTGTACTCTCTAGTGGGGTTCCCCGTCTCACCGCCAAGCTGTCATAAGATTGCGAGCTTTAATACCAAGGGCGTCTTCCTTTCGCAGCCCTCACATCGGTCGTAACAATAATGGTAAAGTATATTTTCTGTCGTAGGTCATAAACTTCCACCGTCGTCAGTCGTGTCGTCGGTCGATATATCCGACGGGTCGCTCCGAACTGACTCTGGTGGGCTACGGGCTTTAAGGCGCGCACTATCTATAGTAGCTTTGCTGGGCGCGTTCCCTCGGCACTCCTCACTTTTGGCTTGGGGGCCAGCCCAAATGGGAAAGTGGCTATTGATCTTGTGCAGCCAGCCACAATAATGCGGGGGATAAGGAATCCTTCCTTGGAGCCTGTGGCCCTATTATTGCAACCTCATCTTACTTTAATGTATTTACTACTGTAACCGTACGGGTAACTTGTGGTGAGTGGGCATGCTAGCCATGTATATCTACATGTTGTTCAAATCTCATAGTTTGCACATGCAAGGCACATCAAGCGACAAGAAAGTCATGACTTGTTAAAGCAACTCTACTACGGAAAGAAAGCATTTTGCTCATTGCAAACGCCAAACGCCATTTCAGACAAGAATCTGCTCTTCGGCCCGGTCAATCCCAACAGTTGCTCGCTTTTACCATGCCCATGCCCATGCCCAATTAGCCATCATGCCGCTTATTGCCTCAGGTCCAGACAGAGACGTGTGAGATAAACGACGTCTTTTACTTGGGTCCCTTTCCTTTTGGTCCCTTTCCCTTCGATGGTTCAAGGGGTGCCTTGGGTCCGTCCTTCTTGAAGTTTGCTGGGCAGCCTGAAATGATAACATTGAACTCTTTGGCATCAAACTCTTGGCCCCAGATCAAGCCCGAACCATCCTGCCTCGCGCACTCGTAGATGATTCTATATGCGTACTCAGCAATGGTCTGGACCTTGACGTGGTTTGGCTCCGGGTTCTATGTTTATTATCAGCACTGGCTCGATGACAAGAGGTAATCCGTTCTTACATCGTTGCAGAGCTGGATACGAGCGCGCTCTGCCTCGTCACAGGCAGTCAAGTCGACGCACTATAATCTATTAGTAGGTGAAACAGCGTCTAGATCCCAAGAGAGAGAACTTACATGGCCATGGCCACCACCGATGACGATAACGGAGCTCTCGTTTGTCGCGGCGACAGCGCCAACGACAGCTGCAAGCTTATAGGCAGCCCAAGTCTCACCGTACTGGGCAACTGTCATATCTTCTCTATCGCAGACAATCCTGTCCTGCACCTGCAATGTCAGTATTAATATAGCAACAGGTAACATCACTGACCTGTGGGGATTTGGAAGCATTGGTCTTCTTGCGGCGAACGAGGCCTCCAACATGATGGACCTGGGCGTCACGAGCTACTTCGACCATCTTCATTCCAACCTCCTTCACGGCTCGGAGTCAGTGACCATCTAATGCATATTCAGAGACAAACGTTACCTTTACGTTGCCATAGTAAGAGTACATCTCCCCAGCAGGGGCGATTGGGCCAATCCACTCGAGAGCACTGGCAGAACGAGCGGGAGTAGTGGTGTCAGCAATGCGTTCGTTCGCAAAACTGATGATTCCTTGGGGCCTTGGAGCTCCGAAGGCCTACGTAAGATGACGTTAGAAGGATTGCTGGCACCGTGAACAGCACCGTCAGGTTCTGGGCAACACATACTTGGCTGGCAAATGCTAAAGCGGCGAGGGCAGCAACACAAGTCTTCATGTTGGACAGTAAAATAGCGATTCTTGGTAAGAATTAAGGCGTGGAGCAATAAATATGGGCAGCAGAAGTGCAGTAGAGGCGTAGCAATGCGTTTAGATGGATGCTTGTAAAAGTATGATGGTGGAAAGAGAGGGACGGAGAGGAACGTGGGAATGGCCAGGTTTAAGTACAGCGGGCGAGCAAGCATCGTGCCTTCTAGCATCAACTCTGTTGCGAGAAAGGAGTCAACGATGCCATCGCACTTTCCAACACCAGCGGGAAAAGACATCGGACCAATATTAACGTGGTGGGGCCAATTCAGGTTTGTTGTAAAAAAAAGTATGGCTTCAAATTGCTTATATATGAGAATAAATAGGAACTAATCTAGCATCATATCATCCAACATCAACACCTCACTTACCTGATGTCACCAATTTATCGTTTCGTCGACCCTCTTAAAATACGAACATCGCCTGCGTCAATGGCAACTCCGAAGACGGCTCAGCCGTGCAATGCTCGCCATCCGCCTCAACCCTGTAATTCTCCGGGTCAACGTGAATCTTTGGTCTGTTAAAGTTGTGCTTCATATCCTTCTTTCTGACTGTCCTGCACGCCTTCACAGGCTCCACACGCTTCTTCAGTCCATATGACTCGATGTTGCCGTTGTCAACCGATGCCTGGGAGACAAAGAGCACTGATGTGGAAGGAACGTGTGGCGCGTACATAGGGCGCCCGATAATGGGCTGCACTGTCGAGATGGACGCGTTGGGGTCGCCCTGGTAACGGTTAGTAAGGAAGGAGCGATGGTGGGAGACACAATGTGGTTGCACTTACCATCATGGAGTAACTAATCAGGCCGCTCTTGACAACCATTGTTGGCTTCGTGCCAAACCAGGCCGGGTCCCAGATCACAAGATCTGCTAACTTGCCCACCTCGACGCTGCCGAGGAGGTGGCTCATTCCCTGGGCAAGTGCAGGGTTAATCGTATACTTGCTGACGTATCTCTTCACTCTAAAGTTATCCGCGTCCGTTCCCTCATCTTCTTTCAAGAAGCCACGCTGCACCTTGTTCTTATGAGCCGTGTTCCAGGTTCGTAGAACGACCTCGCCGCAGCGGCCCATAGCCTGCGAATCAGAGGACATCATACTGATAGCTCCCATGTCGTGCAACACATCCTCAGCGGCAATGGTTTCAGCGCGAATACGCGACTCGGCAAACGCAATGTCTTCTGGAATGTTCTTGCTAAGATGGTGACACACCATCACCATGTCAAGATGCTCGTCTAGAGTGTTCCTCGTATATGGCCTGGTTGGGTTCGTGGAACTAGGAAGGACGTTGTCGTGTTCAACGACACTAATGATATCAGGAGCGTGTCCGCCACCTGCACCTTCGGTGTGATAAGTGTGGATAGCGCGGTCCTTGAACGCAGCAATGGTAGACTCCACAAAGCCAGACTCGTTGAGCGTATCGGTATGAATCAAACACTGGACGTCGTACTCGTCGCACACGGTAAGACATGAGTCAATCGCAGCCGGAGTGCATCCCCAATCCTCGTGGAGTTTGAGACCACAAGCGCCTGCTTCAACTTGTTCGCGAAGAGCCTTTGGATCGCTGTCGTTTCCTTTGCCAGTAATTCCATAGTTGAGGGGCAAGGTATCCAAAGCCTGCAGCATATCGCGGATGTTGTTTTTACCCGGTGTACAAGTCGTCGCGGTTGTAGCAGCTGTTGGCCCTGTGCCGCCTCCCAGAAGCGTGGTGACTCCAGTTGCCATGCACTCGGTAGCCTGCTGAGGGCAGATATAGTGGATATGGGTATCGATTCCTCCGGCTGTGACGATCATTCCTTCGCCAGCCATAACATCCGTGCAGGAGCCAACTATCATCCCCTCGGTGACTCCATCCATCACATCGGGACTGCCTGCTTTTCCGATTCCGGAGATGAACCCGTTCTTGATACCGATATCTGCCTTATAAATACCGCTCCAATCAACAATAAGAGCGTTGATGATGACAAGATCCAATGAGTCTTCATCAGACTCGCCGGTTGTTTGGCCCATACCGTCGCGCAGAGTTTTACCGCCACCGAACTTGCATTCGTCACCATACGAAGTCAGATCTTTCTCGACCTTTATCCATAAATCGGTGTCGCCGAGTCTGATCTTATCTCCCACTGTGGGACCAAACATGCTTGCATAGACAGATCTATCAATCGTAAAGGGTGTGATGTGTGCCGCGTCGCCTGCGGGTTCGAGCATATTTCTAAAGTTGCCCGCTTCGATATTCTTTAAGATCTCATCCGTGCGAGACAAGTCGAAGACTCCCGAAGCGATATTGTTGCCGCCGCGTATGATTTTGCGCCCTGCAATCGGGACTAGAGTCACCGTCTTCTCGTCTCCTGGCTCGAAGCGGATGGATGTTCCTGCGGCTATATCCAGGCGATGGCCATAGGACTTTACGCGATCGAATTCGAGTTGGGGGTTCACCTCGATGAAGTGATAGTGTGATCCGACCTATTGCGCCGTCAGCATGCTATGTCAGAGACCATTGGCTCTTCTTACCTGAATTGGTCGATCACCATGGTTTGTGACCTTAAGCTGGATCCTCTTGCGGCCCTTGTTAAGAGTTATTTTCCCCTTGACAGCGATGACTGCGCCAGGCATGTTCTCGGCCTTGCATTCCTCATCGTCCGGTAGTCTGAATAAATCCGCGTCGGGAATCGGGAGAAAGCTTCCGAAGAGCGCCTTGTTCAAGTCTCCATCATCGCTACTAATTGGGTTCTGCACGGTGACGAGGTAGGTTCCTTGGGGAAACGTGCCCTCGACCTGGATCTGCTTCAACGTTGAGACGACGGCAGGCAGCACGTGTCGGCGTCCCAGCATCGTCGTGCCAATTGACATGAGATCTGCGACATTGTGGTTGCCATCGCGAATAAGCTGTGCGGTCAATCAGCACCCGAGATCCACCACACTACGGTGGAAAAAAAAATACGCATACCTCTTGGAGATTGTTGGCAATGAGAGCCTGAGCGGTGTAACGTCAGTGCAAATTCTCATATTCCAGTCTCATGGCTCTACTTACACAAGCTTCAGAATGGTTCAGCCTGACACCTCGCGCAAGTCGACGCTGGGCCAGCAATCCCAGCTGCGAGATAACGAGCTTGTCGATCTGACAGCGGAGTTAGCAGACGCGTTATGGGGCCAGTTTCTGGGGATGCATCACTCACTTCGCGTGGAATTAGGTGCATCTTCGACTGAGCAGCACGGCAACTCCGCTAATTGCAAGTAGATAGAACAAAGATTGGTACGAGGCTATGAAGCTATCGCAGATTTGACCCAAATAGTTCAATTCGTCTGACACGGATGATGGGGAACAAGTGCTAGGGAAGACTCCACAGTGCTATGTCATAGCTCCGCCTAAAAGTTGGCGGGGAGGCGATAAGGAATGACAGGGATAAGGATTATCACTGCCACATGTTTTTAGTCTGCGCGACCCAAAAAAAGGCTTATAATCGGGAATTGGGACACCACACACACCACACGACACCAACACATTCCTCATGCTACCATGGGACAGCCATTGGACAGAAACAGCAAATATTTCGAATTACCCTATCTCTCCCCCTTCATGTTCGATAACTGGACTGGATTTTTGTACACTGCAGGTATATACAGCACATATTTTCCCGTAGAATCCCTATCACCTCCCCCTCAAGTCTCGAACACTGGTATGTACCTGTCCATGTCCTATACACTGTGATGAGCGCTCTGCTCCGGAGGTGTCAAACCGTACAAACCGGTCGATGCCGCTCCCAATATATACCTTCCCACCAACCAGACCCTGTGCTGCAAAGATAAGCGCAAAACACCCCACCGACCTGTCTGCATTCGAATTCGCAGTAAAGACTGGTATCGCAAATATAACAACTCGCTGTAAACCTTCCACTTGGTATCGTACGCCGCTTCAATAAAACATAACCGCAAAATATCAATATAATTATTATGCACTGGCCACCTCATCAGAGTGTCGGAAACAACTTGTTGATAGCCCTTCTCCCTGTAATGAACCAATGTCAGCTGCTGTCTGTAGGCGTAAACTAATGCCGCATGGAATGGAGAGTACGTACACTTCGGCCGTGGCCGCTCCTCGGTCGGCTCCTCTGAAACGGAAGTATTACCCATAAGTTCCTGACTCCTGAGTTCTACAATCGCTTGCCTACTCGCTCCTTCTGGGATATGCGCCGGCGGAGGTGCAGTCACAATAGGCGGAGGCGTGCTATTTCGCCGAGTCTGCAGTTCCACGCTTGAGATATGGTGAGGCTCGCCAATACGCCGACGATTATACCAACGTCTCAATCTGCTTCTATAGTCGCCTGCACCCTCTGTCTCGGCATTCTCGCGCACGAGCCTTCGTACGCGTTCGCGACGCACCATCGAGTTGGTGATTACGGGTGGGCAGAACCCTATAGGCAGCGCGCTCATCTTGCACATAGGGCAGAGAGAGCTGTTTTTACTGAGGAAATGGTCGATGCACTCCGGATGGAAGATGTGCCCACAAGGGAGTTCTCGGACCACAGACTTCAGGGACTCGTAGTCGTCCAGGCAGATGGGGCATGTCGGCTGGGACTGAGGTTGGTACATTTGCGGTTGGATTCTCAGCCCAGTCGCTGGGTCGTCGATAACAGGAATGTTGTAGACTTGCTCTTCCTCGTTTTTGGCCCCTTTTGCTCCCGACTCTGGTGGCGCAGGGGTTGGCTCGCACATATAGATGAAAACCGGCATCTTCTGAATGGTGGTCATAGGTACAGTGAGGCGCTTGATACCAAGAACCTCCAAGTTCGTTTCGCCCGAGATAATACGTCGGCGTAGATTCTGTCTCCGACGGCGCTGGAGGAAGTGCATGAAGAACGATATCAGCATCAGGGCAGCGCCCAGTGATGCTATCGCAATAAGGAGGAATACCCACAACCCTGGTAGGGTGCCGGAAGCACCATCCTGGCCAATAAATGTGTAAACCCGAATATAACTGTCGGGTCTCACATTTTCGACGTTGGTTATTTGGTTCGCAAATGGTACAGACGAGGAGTTTCCAGAGTATCGACTTAATTGATCCACTAGGTCGTTCCCTTTGCTTCCGGGAATAGCATAGACAGGGAATTGGTGTGCTGATTTCCATTGACCACCGTCGTGCATATTCCAGACAGCTGAACTGATTGGCGGCGGCAAATCAGTCTTGTTATCATTTGTATAGAAAATGAAGGCCCGGAGATTGACTAGGGATGCAATGTTCAGGAAGGACATGCTGCATGTTGAGTTGATCCATGGCGCCAGCGCAATAAATCCGAGGTTTTCACCAGGAAAGTCTTTCCTCCGAGCGGCATCCGCCGGTATGACTTTCTTCGACATGTTGAAGCATGAATCTGTAGGAGCCAGATCTGGAACATATAATAACCCCTGGGCTAATCCACTCCCATCGTTGCCATTTGTCGACAATGTTTGTATTACATTCTGGTCCAGCGCGAGAGAACCGACTGTGCCTAGATTTTCCTAGTTGATGTTAGATAGTTCCGATATCACTCCCAATCCGCTCTCGACTCACAGGAAGCGTCACAACAGCATCTCTATTGAAGTCGACATCCGGGCTCACACTCGCAGGATCCGGAAAAGAGATACTAAAAACCACTGGATTAGCATGCAGACTGGAAAGAGGCAGCAAGTGGCTCGATGTGACCACCCCAGCACAACGCAACGGGTTCCACGCAGTATCCCAAAGTGTTCCATTGTTCCGGCCGGCATTTCCCAACGCAAGGATCGCATCATGATGCTGCGGGATTTCGAACGGGTTGAAAGCAACTCAGTACGTACACTGTGAACTTCATAGCCTGGGCCGCTGCGAAATCGTTAGCATCCGGTACTTCCGCCTTTCCAAATAAATGATATTGTCAAAATTGCCGGATGCTACTCCATACCAGGCGCATGCCATGCGCCTGGGATGAAGCCTAACAGGATTGGCTTGGGCCGCGGTTACTTACCCATTATGAGCTGAAACCACAGCTGTGTGCGGAGGACGGTATGTTGGAGTGCATCAGTTGTCGAGCGGCTGAGGTGTAAGCGCCGTGAATCTTGTGAGCCTCGAGGCCTCTCCTCCTACGATCAACGTTCGTACGTATGCAAATATATACAGACTATGCCCGGTGCGTTCTTATCCTCGCTATTGTAGTCGATGCGCGGCGCTGATGGATTGTGGAGCAGGCGGGGCGGGAGAGTTTAAGGTCGTGATCTTGAGACGTCGGAGTCGGGGGGAACTGTTTGAAGGGCTTGGCAAAGCTTATGTGGTTTCATGGTGTTCCAAAAGCACGAACAAGGCGAAGAGATACCTCAGTCTCCCAACACACTGATATTTTAACAGAAAATCCGTCTCATTATTTCGTCCAAAATACCGAATAATATTATTACAGACGCATAGCTGCTGGCGGCGTACTCCAGATGTTCCTGGATAATCCGCTTTGTGACATCACTGTACCCTTGTCAGTAGCCTTTTTTGCGGGGAGGGGAGGTACCGATCTCGTACTCTGGGAGCATTGGTGTCTCCAATACGTGCGGGATGACTAAGGGTCGCCGGCGTGTAATCCCACGTGATGCGAACCATAGGCGACAAAGAGCATCGCGACAACGCGCGCGCCTCACTAACCCCGCCAGTCTCGAATCTCCTCAGAACGTCCAACCCAATTGCCAATATAGCAACGTACTATAACTCGTAAAACTGAATTGCGTTGTATTGTCGTATTTTGGATATAAGATATAGTCCAGGGCCGCCGTCTCGCCGAAGCCCTACCCTGCCGCCAGAATGCCGCCACACCCATCGGCCCAGAAGGGCACAGGGAAACGCTCGGGGGGACACCGAGAATCTCGAAGATCTCGCAGCCGTAACACGACGCCGAGCTCTGCGGGTGCCCCAGGCATCCTCGCGGCAGCCGAGAGTGAAAGCAAATATCTTGAGCTCACAATGATTCCTTTTCCACAAGCCTCATACGACGACATCGTCGACCCGCAAATAGGCTCGTCCATACCGGACTCCAAAGCCATCGACACTATCATTGACTCTATCAATAAACTGCTCGACGTTGCAGAAGCAAGAGGAAAGGTTTGTGACCGGGGCATGAGACTGCTGTCTGCCCAGCGTAAAGATCAAGTCGAAACTGAGCGCCGTGAACAAGAGCGTGTAGACAGAGAAGCTGCAGACGAAGCTGCCGAAAGAGGCAGGCAAGCCACCAAGATGAGAAAGAAGAATTCAAGCAAGGTGAGGGATGAGAGGCCGTTGACTCACGGTGCACATGGTCTTGCCCCCCAGGATGGTTCAAACATTGGTATGTGAATTCCAGCTTTCCGTGGCTGCCCATGCAGCTTCTTGCATATCACCCATGATACCCTCAAAGGATATTCACCAGCTTTATCGATCAAGAACTAATTATAAAATAGAAGGTGCTCCCTCTGTATCCCCTGCTCGGGCTTCTAAGTCAGGTCGGGGAGCGTCACGGGGTATGTCCCGTGAAGCCTCCGCCAGCTCTTCTTTGTCCCCAGTGGAACAAACTACACCACCACCCACAGGCGCGGCTGCTAAGAAGAAAGCGTCTGCCCCCACGATCCAGGTGGACGACGATTCTAGTGACGACGATGAGCACCAGCCACCTCCAGCTCCCGCAGTTCCACATATTATGACATTTGGAGACGATCCTTGGAGCTATCCCGACCCAACTGAATACGAGATCCGCAAAGTAACTCCAGAAATGTCTGAAGAGGAGATCAAGAGGATCTATTCCGTTGCGGAATATCCACACGATGATCTCCACGATCTGATTCCTGGCACCCCACCCGATAAGGACTTCAGCAACGCGAAGCCAGTGAACCAGGTTCAAGCCACTACCTTTGCAACACATATGGAGGGTTACTTACGCCCGTTCACCGAAGAAGATCTTGCATTCCTCCGCGACCGTGGTGATAGGGTCAACGATTTCATCATCCCACCTCGTGGCAAGAAGCACTACACCGAGGTCTGGGCTGAGGAAGACGGCCTCCAAGCTGACCCACGTCAAAACCGCGACAAGCTTCCTGCCAACGAGCCACGCGGCTCCATTGAAGACCTTGATGAGGCCACCGCTGAGACAGATGAGATCTCTGTCGGCCCAGTCCTTGGACGCCTTTTGTCACTCCTTCGTCCAGAGAACAGAGCGCCACCATCCGAGCAGAACGCTGCCGCAAACGGAAACGTCGACTCCAACGCCGATCTTGACAGCTCTCTTGGCCTTGAACCCATGCCAATCGACCCACCAGCTGCACCACTTCCACCAGCAACCTACATGACTGAGTCAACCTCCGAGGGCTGGAAGAAGGCGAACCACCCAAAGCTGGACCACGTGCAAGTCGACGAGCGCGTCAAGCAAGAGCTCCGCTACCTTGGTCTCATGCCCGAGAGCACCGATCCTCAGTACGACAACCGCGAGGACGACGAGGTGTCCGCACGCCTCCGTCTGCTCACTGCCATGCTTAAGGAAAAGACTATCGAGAACAACGCGCGCAAGGCGATCTTGATGGACAAGGTCAAGGAACGCATGGCTCACCAGGAGTACTCTACCATTCTCGAGGACCTCGACAGCCAGGTCCAAGCATCCTTCTCCAAGCGCACCCGCACCATGGGCAAGAAGACCAAGGCCAAGCGTCCAGGTGGTGCCGGAGGTGGTAGTCACGTGGCTTCTCAGGGTATGGCCAGACCGGGCATTGGGGATGCTACGAAGACGCTCATGGAGAGACGCAAGAAGTGGATCGAGAACATTGGTCCTGTCTTCGAGGGGGACACCGGTAGAGTTCCCCGTGCTGCGGACGAGGGAAGCAGCATCTTCACCGATGAGGCCATGGCCGAGTACATGAAGAGAGAGAGGGAGAACTGGGATGAGGAGGTCGATGAGGAGTAATTATGCATTTGCAATGGGAGTTAAGACGCCATAGATACCAGTCTGGTTCAGCCTGAACATATGAGCATATGGATACTTTGTTGACGGGAAATAATGCTTCCAGAGTCATCGGATTAGAGTCCCAATAAGAACTACGTTGAATTTATATGCATTCCAAGACTATGAGAGGTGCATTCTTGTGTGATCTATCATAGCCAGTAATTCATTGGGTTTGTTTCTCTTAACATGCACATGTGCAACGAAGACACATCATATAAATGCGGCAGTTTGTAAGAAATACTTTTGACCTTGGAGATCATAGTTTATGTCATCAGCAGCCAACCCATTCTATAATATCTACCCACATTTCCAGACGCCTCTCCAAACACCTACCCGTCCTTTATTCCTCCTCCTCATCGCCCTCGTCATCACTACCCTGCATAAACAGCGTCTTCTCCATCAGCGCCAATGTCGCCCTCAACGGCAACCCAACCACGTTATCATACGCTCCGTCAATCCTCTCAACCAACAGTCCCCCCATCCCCTGAATCCCATACCCTCCCGCCATTCCCACGGCCTCTCTCGTCTTCACATACGCAGTGATAAACTCATCGCTCGCCGTCTCATCAAACACGACCTTCGTCTCTTCAACTGAACTCTCCATATTATACCCCGGCGAGCGTGCGTCGTCCCGCGGCACAAGCACACACACCGCCGTGTACACCTTATGGGTCACCTGGTCACGCAGCATACGCAACATAGCAAGATGCTCAGCCTCCGACCGCGGCTTCTCGAGGATACGACCCGACGTCGTGACGACAACGGTGTCAGCAGCGATCACCATAGTCGGGTCAGGGATGGACTTGAGCGCATTCGCCAGTAGCGTCTGGTACACATCCAGACACTTCTGCTGCGCGGTGCGAAGCACATAGTCGAAGGCGCCAAGGCCGACCTTGTCGAGATTCTCGGGCTTGGTCGAGGGCGTGATTTCGATGTTCGTGAGCCCAATCTATGTGGCGCGTTAGTTTGAGACATCATCTATTCGATATTGGATTGGGCATGGGTGGCTCGGGCGGGGGGAGCCGCGGCGAGGGAGGCGGATTGGTGTTGGGGAGGGGTAAGGGGGTGGAGACACATGCCTGACCGAGGAGTTGTTTCCGTCGCGGGCTCGCAGAGGCTAGGACGACGCGCTTTCCCCGCAGTTGGGTGAGGACGGGAATGTCCAAGGGGAATGGGCCCCGGGGGAGCGGCTTGGCCATTGGGGCGGCCTTAACGCCGTGCTGCGCGGCAGCGTCTTCGTAGTTTGGAGGCGGCTCCAGGGGTATCTTGATATCGGCCATGATATGTTTGTTTGATGGAATGTTTGGCGATGGGAAAGGCTGAACTTTTCCCCCGTGGCGGTTCTGGTCGTCGTGCACAAGGCTGAGCGGCTTGGTTGGTCTCAGGAACCAGACCTCGCTAGGCTAAATCGGGACTGGCGGGGTAAAGCCTTGCGGGGATTTGTGAACTTTCGTTGCATGTGATCAATGAGATAACCGCGAGACGATCCCAGAGCCGCAGAAGTGGCTAGGTGTGGGAATTGGGCTTACAATCGACGATCGGTCCCCGGATACACCCTACACCACTCATTCTCATATATAAGGGCATCGCCGTTATGTCCTTTGCGCATGAGTAACGCTCGTGCTACCCTTTTGAGACGAGCGCGAGGGCTGGCGCAATGTCGTCTCCCGCCAATACATCACAAGCTGGGCGCGAGGCTTCGGCTAACGGCAGCGCAACGAGCAATGTAGACGATAAACCAAGACTATCAGAGCATGAGAAGAAGGCGAACCATATTGCCTCTGGTAAGTGATGTCTACTCTCGCTGGCTGAGGCCGTCGCTAGCGCAATCGCAATCGCATCAGCGCCTGCGACTCCGCGGGTGGCGTTTGCATCTCCTGAGTCGCAATCACTGACCTGCTGTCTCAGAACAAAAGCGCCGCCAGGCTATTCGCGAAGGATTCGACAGGCTTACTGAGCTAGTCCCTGGATTAGAAGGACAGGGCCGGAGTGAAAGCATCGTCCTAAATAAGACGGTGTCATACATGCGACAACAACTACGGGAGCGAGAGCAACTGGTAGAGCGGATTGAGCAGCTAGGGGGAAACGTGAACGATGGATTCAAAAAATAACAGGATTTGATGATTGAAAGGGACTATGGAGTTGGGATGGTTGGCCTAAACGGAGCAGCGGTGTGGAGGCTGTTTCCTATATACGTGTTGTATGAATACGGTGGCGACACAGTGGGCATGGCGTTTTGAGATATCCTACTTTGCTTTTTTGAACCGTCAGCATAATGCAAAGGACCGTTCTCTACAATGTCGAAGGAATTGAACTTGGGAGGCAAGCTGGTGCATACCCCTTTAGAGCCGGCGGAGTGGCTGGCGCAGACATCAGACTGGCAAGGGTTGGACTCTCGCTATGCGTTGAAACATTTGCAGTACCGAGGATATAGTTTAAGCAGTCAATAAGCCTTAATTTGACACTTTGACATATATTGATCATTTAATTTACTTAGTGCTTACTCTGAACTATGTATCCAGATATTACGTCCACAACCCCTTACTCGTCAGCAATCTTGAGAATCACCTTACCCAAGTACTTTCCTTGGAGCATGCCCAACCATCCCTCAGCCGCGTTATCAATACCATCCACGACACCAAACTTGGTGATAATCGACCCCTCCTTGAGCCACTTGCTCACGTTCTCATCGCGCTCCTTTGCGTAAACTGGTCCCATGTCTGGATCTCCAACAATAAATCCGCGGATTGTCAGGCGCTTAGCCACGATCTGCATAAGGTTGCGAACGTGGTACTTCTTGTCGTCTGGCAAGTTGTACTCGGCCACCATTCCGCAGCCGATGATACGACCCTTGTTGTTTAAGGCGTCAATGGCGGCCTCGAGGTGCTCTCCACCGACATTCTCATAGTAGATGTCGATTCCATCCGGTGCTAGCCTCTTGAGCGCCTCTCCTGGCTTCTCGTTCTTATAGTTGAAGCCATCATCGAACTTCAGCTCCTCCTTGATGAACTTTAGCTTCTCATCCGATCCTACAGATCCGATAACCTTCAGCCCCTCGCGCTTGGCAAGCTGGCCAACAATCTGGCCAACAGCTCCCGACGCGGCGGAGATGAAAATAGTCTCGCCCTTCTTCGGCTTGCCAATATCATAGAAACTCGAGTATGCCGTCAGGCCAGTCATGCCAAGCGCGCCAATGAAGTGCTTCAGCTCAAGTCCCAGGGGGTTCTCAAGCTTCTTCACACCGTATGCCTTCAGCGCCTGCTCCGACATCGTGGAGTACTCCTCAATCGGCATGGTTCCGACGACCAAGTCGCCCTTCTTGTAGTCTGGCAGCCCCGACTCGATGACCGTGGCGATTCCATGGCCCTGCATGGGCTGGTCGATAGTGAATGGCGGGCTGTAGGACTTCACTTCTGGCTTGCGCATGCGGCCGCGCTGGTATGGGTCGAAGGAGGCAAGGCTGTGCTTGATAGTGATGGCACCCTCTGGCTTCTGGGCGGTGTCGAAGTCGCGCGCCTCGACCTTGAAGTGCTTGCCTGGAACAGGCACGCCCTCTGGGGCTTCCTTGAAGATGAGGCCCTTGTTCTGGACCATGTTTGCGGCTTTAAGGGTACTAATGGGTGTGGTAGAGTGGTCGCTACTGCGTTACTTGGGGTTGAAATTCTTTGGTTTGCGGTATACGGTAGGTGCGTGGGTATGATAATGGGATAGATGACGACGACAGATGGGACACAGAAACTTAATATATAACACAGATCATCGAGTACAAAGTGGGCGAGGCGCGGTAGGTGGGGGACACTGCCACCGATCAATACTTACAGCACTATTAGCTCATCAGCTATGCGTGGCAACGAGCGGGAGAAGGGTCCCTTGCTGAGGACGGCAAATGTGGAATCGATAAAAAAAAGCTGAACTGCGGGGTTTAGCTTTGTAATCTGTTAGAACTGCATAGATTGCAAGGCAATGCACTGCATTATATTGGTATCCTTGATACAAGGGCGCAGATAGGCCGTGGGGTTTAATGACGTTCCAACTCCGTTCTAAGGCGATTGTCTATGCAAAATAATGCACCGAGGCTCATTGATAGCAACCCCGCCATATGACGCAATGAATGACTAACCATATATTGCACAAAAAAAAATACCCAACAAACCCCGTCGTATAGCGGCTTCGCATGTAAATAGAGAGATACGAGCCATATAATGTAGAAAATATCTCGATTGGGAGAGTATGGAATTTATTTGAAATCATTTTAGGTTGCCGAGGTGTAAGAATAGTAACTCAACAAACCCGTTCCTTGCATAGTCCCCACCTCATACAGCACAGTAAGCACCTAAACTTTTGGGCCCTGAGATACGCGAACGGTTTTGGGTCTGGTTGAGACGACAACTAAATTTATGCCTCTCACCGAAACATTCCACAAATCACGCTACGGTCCTTTCGGAGGTCCGATGAGAATGGCACGGCAGTTCATTTCATCTGCCGAGAATTTTGTCTATGCAGGGGTAATATTTCTATAGTATATTGTACAGTATTATCATGCCGAGGCTTGGTTTGACTCGTAGTGTACACGGACTCATTGGTAGGCTTGCTCCAGTTTAATAAGAATGTTCCGCAGCTGTCCAGGAGTCACATTGACCTGTTTAAGCTCACCTTCCGAAAACTCCAGAGGATCAGCGTCGGCCTCGGGGGAATTTGAGTCCTCGCCCTTAATAGCACCCAGGAGTTCCTGCTTAATCACCTTCTGTGACCCGGCCACGCCTCGGAAATCCACTGTGATATGGCGTCCGCCCTCGACGTTGCCCTTCCCGACCACAGCAATAATGCCGTAGTGCTTGCGCATGGCCTCTGATACTTTCTTCTTCACTGAGCGCGGTGTGGTATCGAGGTCGACTCCAAACACGGGGCTATGTAGACCGCGCGCTCGGGCCTTGGTTCCCGATTTTGGCATCCCCTGGATTTCATTGATCGCATTCGAGGCAAATTCTACCACGGATGGGTCGTCATTAACCGTGATGACGATGACTTGCTTGGTGTTGAGCCAGAATGGCCATCTCCCATTGTAGTGCTCAATCAGGAGAGCCATAAAGCGTTCAACAGAACCTAAGACGGCGCGGTGAATCATGACCGGCCTCACTGGTCCAGAAACGGCAAGAAGCTCTGGGTCTGTTGTAGTCAACCCCTTCTGCTCGAGTTCAGGTGCTGGCGCTGTGTACTGCAATTCGAATCTCTTCGGTAGCTGGAAATCCAGTTGGATCGTAGCTGTTTGATGCTCCTTTCCGTCTGAATCCTTCAGAATAATGTCGATCTTCGGGCCATAGAAAGCGCCATCTCCCTCATTGACGCTCCAGACCTGGCCACTTGCATCGAGGGCTTCCCTCAACGCTGACTCCGCACTATCCCACTCCTCCGCGGTCCCAATATAATGATCCTTGGGTCGCGTAGATAGTGCCAGTCTATATGGGCCGAGTTTAAACGTTTCATAAGCCATCTGCACAAAGTCCAGCGTCTTGGAGATCTCCTCCGCAACCTGAGACGGCCTGCAGAAAATATGCCCGTCGTCTTGGTGAAAGCGGCGCACTCGTGTTAATCCGCTCAAGGCGCCCGATATTTCGTTTCTGTGAAGAGGGCTGAAATCTGAGAATCGTATCGGCATATCGCGGAAGCTTCGCTGTTTCGAGGCAAAGAGAATGCAATGCCCGGGGCAGTTCATCGGCTTGAGGCCAAATTCCTCGTCCTGGCCAACCTGCTTGCCTTCAGCTTCACCCGAAGCTCCACGGCCTGTTACCGAGAACATGTCCTCTGCATAATTCTCCCAGTGCCCGGATTTCTCCCATAGGGACTTCTTATATATAGTTGGTGATATAACTTCCTGGAATCCGAACTGTGCATACTGCGCTTTCAGGAACGAAGTCAATCGATTGAATATTCGTGTGCCATTGGGCAAAAAGAGAGGCGAGCCAGGGCTGTATATCGAGGTCGTGAATAGCTCTTGTTCAATAGCAAGCTGTCGATGATCGGCTGGAGGTATTGGCGGATCGGAGACAGCCTTCACCTTGGCTTTCGAATTCTTTGCCGGCTTTGCGTCGCAGGAGGAGCAATAAGCCTTGTAAATGCCTGGCTGCTGCACCCTCCTTGCGTTGGCATATGGCTGCCGCGAGCCATTCCGCAGTAACTGTATGGCTCTCGAGGAGCGCATCACGAAATACTTGAGCTCCAACCGCAGAAGATCCCACTCCCAGTCGCGGTCCAGACGTAATATTTTGGATAAACCCCTGTCACAAATCACGTGATTATAGCCTAGACCCCTGGCGCGTGACCTTGGTGGACATGACACCTCAAGTCACTCGCCGACGTCACACCTCGAGAGGCGCGCGCTTCACGAGTGGCTGGGCTGGTTCCTACAAAGTAATGGTTGGTTGAGGTAACAGGCAGGCTACTATTATATTTCTTCTTCTTAAACTCTCCTACATCAACCTATCTACTCTCCTTTGCGAAATTTCTTTGTACATTTGTGCTATTCCTAACCAAAGTTGATATTTATGCTGCCTGGTGTGGCCTAAACCGCCACCAAGCCAGCCCAGAACGCGACGTTCACATGCCTTTAGAGGATTCGTGGGTGGTAGAAGGGGGCGATGAAGATGCCCGTCGTGAAGGGTCTTCGAGATCAGTGAAAGAGGAGGAGTACGTCATCCCGCGGCAAGACACAAAGCAAGACAAAAAGGCGACTCGGCGACCAAAGAGGTCCACGAGGTCGCCTGACCCTGTGTTTATTATGCCGTCCCTGGATTATGGGGCAGTAGATGGTTCATGGGAGGGTCTGCCTAGTCGGGGTTCAGGTTCTGAAGGTAGTCGTCAAAGGAGGAAATCGAGCACTCCGGAGAAACATCCAGACGCGAGGCGGCGCAGCTCGCGTCAAGCTGCACGGCATGGAAGCCCTGAGAAGCGTTCGCATCCGCCGGAGGTTCGACAACCGCAGCGCCCTGCCGAAGGTGCTAGGTCTAAGTTTCTAGATATTATGGCCGGGCACGCCACGGCTATGTTATCATTTGTACTGGATGTGCTGGGGAAGAGCCTCCGTATACTCAAGACGCCTATCTCATATGCGCTTGCTGTTTGGCTGTTGCTCGGCCTCAGTATCATGATGCGGAATTTTCTCACTAACTCTATTTACTCTTCTCTGTCGCCACTATGCCGTATCCCAGGCACCTCGCTTCTTAACCTTCCATTCTGCCCTTCTGGTGGCTATGATGCAAAATCTGGTCCGTCACCAGCGGCGGAGTTTGACCAGTTGATCTCCGTCCAAGGGAAGTTTGAGGAGGTGCTAGACGAGAGTGCAGCTGGAGTGTCGCTACCTATGGACATGAAGCGAGGGGAGGCTTCTATTCGAGACCTACGACAGCTCGTGAGATACAGCCAGTTGCATTCAAAGAACGAGCTTGTTTTGGAGTTCGACGGGTTTATAGAAACCGCAAGAATCGCCTCGTACGACCTTCAGAAGTTCAACAGTCACATCGGAAGGGCTGTGGACAATGTTCTTGCCACGACCCGGTGGACGACGCGGGTGCTTGAGGGCATCCAGATCCGGGATGCATCGCAGGGAGCAATCAACAGTTTTGCCAACAGCTTTGCTAATAAGATTCTCGCGCCCTTCCAACCTGTCAAGTTCACTGAATCAGTGCTACTTGATCAATATATCAAGCACACACAAATTGTTGAAGAGGAGATCCTCAAGTTGATCGATGAGGCGCAGGCATTGCTGATGGTACTAAACAACCTCGAAGACCGACTAGAGGTCATCCATGGTATCGTGACCCGTGACGGTCATCACGCCATTGCCCAGAGAGAAGAACTCCTCTCCGAGCTCTGGACCATGGTCGGCGGCAACAGAGGCAAGCTCAGCAAAACGAACCGTCAGCTCAATCTCCTTAAGCAAGTAGGAGTATACCGGAAATCCGCCTACGGCCACGTCTCGGCCACCATTCTCAAGCTGCAGCAGATTGGGTCTGGACTTGAGGATCTTCGTGAGCGTGTGGGGTCGCCGGAGTTGCTGCGGGATAGGATTGATATTCCCCTTTCTGTTCATATTGAGAATATTCAGCGTGGAGTGGAGAGGTTGGAGGAGGGGAGGCAGAGTGCGAGGAAGTCGGAGAATGAACATATTGCGCAAACGTTGGAGAGGAGTAGGATAGAAGGCACATTGATTGGGATAGATTGAGGCTTTGTCTGTATAAGTCTTGCGAGAACGAGGGAGGAGGTCACTATTAGCCAGGATACCTAGATAGAACCATAAATTGGTTAAACCTTCTCACACCACAGCCTATAGATACAAGCTTTGCTCAATTGGGAGACTATCCATCAACCTATCCTACACATCCTACAGCGCGCCCGCGCAAAACCCAAGCGCCATATCGCAGTACAGTACAATACAGTACACTAACCCAAACGCCCGCCCATGCACACACCTCCCGCCTACCGATGCCTATCCTTACTCAGCTGCCCCTCATCACTCTTCGGGAACCCCCCTACTCTCTCGGCCTCCCTCAGCACCGCCCTCCCCTTCTCTCCATCCCTATCCTTCTCCGGCAGTCCCCACCACTCCCTGTGAAACTTCTCCTGCTCCTTCCGCCGCCTATCCTTCGCCTCCCGATCTTTCTGCCGTTGCAGCCGCAGCGCAAACCACTCTTCTCGCGCGTTATCCTGCTCTTCTTGCGTCGCGTGCGCGATCATACAGCTATTCATCGCTAGGCGCTGTGTGCGGCACGCAAAGGGGGCGGTGAAGGTGCGACCGAGTGCGCATTCTGCGAATTCTGCGGGAGCCGGAGTTAGCAAATGCACACGACCACGCCGAACCATTGACCCAGTAGGTGGGCCGGGACTGGGGTAAGAGAATAACGAACCTTTAATCTCCACTGCGCAAAGGGCGCGCACCCGCGCAAAATATAGCTCTCGTACTTGCGTCTCCTGGCCCGCGGACAGCGGCAGCGGATTCCGCGAGGGCATGGGCAGGCGCTCTATCGGCTCCGCCGGCTCTTTGACCGGTAGGGGCGCCATTGCCGCTAGTGTGTGAAGGCCTCGTGTCGGTGTGTAGGAGAGGGAGGCAGAGAGGACCGCCTTTGCAGTGTTGTTGAGGGAGGAGGGGGGGAGCTGTGGACGTCGGCGGCTGCGTCTGGGGGATTTACATGCAGATTGGATATAATTGTTGTAGCTGCAGGGGAGGGAGGTGTTGTTAGTTTCCGCGGCGGGGCGGAGAATTTGGGGGTGGTGTGGGGCTTGGCGAGCGGGTGTGCAGTGGTACTTTGTAAATTTTGGGATGGGCGATAAGAGAAATATATCGCGAGGTTGAACGAACAATACTTAATTTTCTACCCTCGATTCTCGACGACATACTACGCCGTAACACTTGATAAACTACCTTGATTCAGTGTATTTGCCATCGCATAATCACTTCCCGACTTTTTTATACACAGCCATCACCATGTCGTCGATGCGAAATGCGGTTCAGCGCCGCCCGCATCGTGAGAGAGGACAGCCCGAAGAGCGCGCAAAATGGGGATTACTAGAGAAACACAAGGTACGCCTCCTCCCTCTCTCCCTCTCTCCCTCTCTCTCAATGAATCAATCTAACATGCCTCCCTCTAGGACTACTCCGCCCGCGCGCGCGACTTCAACGCCAAGAAAACCAAACTCAAGGCCCTCCGCCAAAAAGTCCTCGACAAGAACCCCGATGAATTCTACTTCGGCATGGTGTCCCAGAAGGGCCCAACTACGTCGGGAAAGAACAGCACAGGAACGCTGAATGGGGATAAAGGGAATAAAGTGCTTGACCAGGATGCGGTGCGGTTGTTTAAGACGCAGGATTTGGGGTATGTGAGGACGATGAGGAATAAGACTGCCAAGGAGGTTGAGGGGTTGAGGAGGCGGGTGGTGGGGATTGAAGGCGAGGGAAGGAGAGTGGTTTTTGTGGATGGAGAGGGAGATAGGGAGGTGAGGATGGAGGGGGATGAGGAGAGGGAGGAGGAGCAGGAGGAGAGGGGTGAGGCAGAGGACCAGAAGAGGTTGAGGAGAGCAAGGGAGAAGGAGGCGGGGAAGTTGGAGGGGATGTTAGAGATTGCGGAACGGAGGCTGGAGGCGCTGACGGAGGCGGAGGAGGCGCTGGATTTACAGAGGAAGAAGATGGGGAAGTCGATGAGTGTTGGGGGTGTGACGAAGGGGGGCGTCAAGTTCAAGGTTAGGGAGAGGAAGAAGTAGGTGGAGAATGTACGATGGAAAGGATAAACATATGATACGATTCCCAGGTAGTTAAGCTATGAACTACTTTCATGACAAGACATAAGAGTCTAGAACCCCCAAAACTCCGTGTTCCCCCGTCCCTGTCCCATGACGCCTTACATCAACGCTCTATGTACTAAAGAAACAATGAAATAAATCACAGTCATCCAGTTGCTCACCCAAGCTAATTCAGTCCCTTCTTCGTCAAACACCCGCTGATAGAAATAATCATACTCGCCAGCGTCTTCACCGTAAACGTCAATACCCACACCACAAACTTCAGCGCCCAAAACAAGATCTTCAGTACCCCCTTTGTCGGCTTTGGCAGATTCGCCTTCTCCTTATCCGACAAACTCTGCTGACTCTCAAGATCCAGTTCCATCTCCTCGATCTTGGGCTTCTTCGTCTTAGCGGCCGCAGGTGCTGTCGTCGGCGGCGCCTCAAAGCGCTCGACGTTATGGTTTTTCTCCTCCGCCAAAGCCACAATCATGACCGCGCATATCGCAACATCAACGAGGAAGAAGCTGTCAATGCGCGCCGCGACCCCGGTGTCAACCTCAAGATAACCGCCTCCCGAGCCATCGCGAGTCAACTTCACCATGTTATGTGGCAGCTCCGGGTGCTCAAGCGTGTACTCCACGCGCGACCAAGCAGGTGACGAGGCGATGGTGACGCAGAACGGCGTCGACATGGACTGATGCACAAAGTAGTACTTCTCAGTGTCATTGTCCCAGACCAGGCGGCCGCATTCGAATTCTGCAGCTGCACGGGCCGTTTCTTCACTGGGGTTGTTGTTCTTGGCAACCATGTCGAGGGCCATGGCGGCGGCTGCGCGGGGATAGAGCAGGGCAACGAGGCCGTCGTTGGGGGGGAGGCGGCGTTGGGGGTCCTCGAGGGCTGTGGTAAGGACTTCAACGCCGGCGGGATCTTTGGACTTTGATCCGCCTATGAGGGGGGGTGTATTCTTTGCAAGGGCTTTGTTTGGGTCGTGTCGTGTCATTGCTATCAGTGCTGAGGTGGATGTTGGGTCGAGGCGGAGAGTGTAGAAGGGATGGGTAGCTGAGGAGAGGGTGTGGACAGGTTCTTCGACTGCGCTCGTCATTTTCAGACAGAATGAGCGACCCTCACTCGCTGATACTCTCCAGCCGTTTGTCACCTTCCACAACTGCTTCAGCTCTTCGGTCGAACATGTCGATGGAGGCGTTGGGATCTCAGCCACAAGTTTTCGAGGTCCCTCAGGCATGCCCACAGGCGTTCGACTCGATCCGCTGCCAGAAGAGTATTGGTTCCTACTGATAACCGATTGAGGGATATGAGTTGGACTGGCTTGTGTTGGATAATAGTCTTGTTGCTCCAGCGGCACATCCGGGTTATATCGAGGAAATATCGATCGGATCATGGGCTGTTGGCTTGGGCCTGCCCCGCTGCTGTTTTGAAGCGGTGGCTTCGCAATGGAGCTGTGTGATGAGTTGCTGTGACTCCTGACAAGAGTCGGGGCTTCTGAGAAAGCTGTTTGGGACCTTGGAATCTCTGAGCCATATGGATTCGGGGAATTGCGGCCACCCATCGCTGATTGCGGGCTGCCGTCGAAAACAGAGTGTTTATTGCTCATGGCAGACTGACGGCCATCGATGGGAGCGTCGGGTGTCTTTGGGCGACTCGACGAGGCATCTTCAGCTTGTCCTGGCTGGGTGGCCCCACGCCGGGTGCTGAACTTCCCTTGGCTCTTCTTTGTTGGCGGGGGAGGAAACAACTGTAATCCCGCATTCGCAGACATCGTGATGTATATGTAGTATACCGGATACTAATCAGATGAAGGGAAGAAGGGAACGAATTCCAGCGTCTCGGATACTATATGAAGAAGAAACACGACAGCAGCACGTCCCCTCCTTGCAGAACAGAGTGCCCCTTGTGGCAGATATATGAGAGAAATCTGACAACCTACCTGAAGAATGCACACTTGGAGTAACTAGTGAGGGGTTCAAGGGTCGGGCGTCCGACAGACATGCACAGGGAGGTGCCCGCATCCCGCATTCCTTGAGACATTCTGCTGAATGGGACGACATGTATCGACGGACATGGTCAATGAGGACAAGGGAGGCTCAAAATAGAATATCGCATTTAGCTGGGGGGTCGGGAACAGTGGATAAGTGGACGGAGGGGATATGTCGACCCTGGTGCCAGCGCTTAGAGACATAAGGTGATAGCGCTGATGATTGGCTCATGGCAGGTTCAAGCGCCCAACAGTCACAAGGGCGGGAGACAACATGGCCGTTGACAATTTTCAGTCTTTCAATCTTTCTTTCTTGGCTGCCATTCTCGATTTTTGTGTCCCAAGCTGACTGGTGTATTTGTGTGCATTACTATTGATGACAGCATCGGCGAGGTTTTGGAAGTCGAGGTAGACCTTTATGAGCATACTTTGTACACCTGAAGTACCAATCTGATCACGTGATTTATCCCACCCTTTGTCAAATGCACAAGGCTGAAAACAACCAGGAACCCCTCTCTCGCACAAGAACACAAGACTCAATCGATAGCCTTACTTTCAAGACTCAAATAATGTGGAAGCCTGTTAAAACTTTATATTGTAGTGAAGAAATGCAATTTAACCAAACTTGCATTTGTATTGACTGTTGTGCCATGTTGTACAGACATCTTCCAACCTGTTAGAGTGACTTATCATTTGCTTGTGTTACGTGCAGTCTCCCTAGTACCAGGAGGAGAAGCGGTGTCGGCGGGGTACTCGACCACCTCCCACCAATTTTGAGGCGGTGAGTCTGAGTCACGGCTGGCAGAATTTCCAACCAAGTCACAGTGCATCTCTGGGAGAGTCATTTCTTTTGATCTTTTCTCAAAGCAAACAATAATACCCTATTCAATTGCAAACCCAAAATGTCTGGAATTACTCTTCATCTCCGCTCCGAGTGTATGCCCCCCCCTTCACCCTTCTTCCAAGCCACAATTGCTAATGCCCCGCAGGCAAGGCGCTCGAGCACCGCTCCGCCCTCACTCCCACCACCACCAAGGCTCTCCTCGATGCCGGCTACACCGTCAACATTGAGCGCAGCCCAGAGCGTATTTTCGACGATGCCGAATTCGAGGCCGTAGGAGCGACACTCGTTCCCGAGAACACCTGGCGCGAGGCCCCCGCCGACCACATCATCCTGGGACTCAAGGAGCTCCCAGAAGAAGACTGTGAGTCACTACGAACATAATACACACATTTGGCCCCGTACTGACCGATTTCCAGTCCCATTGAAGCACGTTCACATCCAATTCGCTCACTGCTACAAGAACCAAGGCGGATGGGAGTCCGTCCTCTCCCGCTTCCCCCGCGGCAACGGCACCCTTCTTGATCTCGAATTCCTCGTCGATGAGCGCGGCCGCCGTGTCGCTGCTTACGGTTTCCACGCTGGTTTCGCTGGTGCTGCCCTTGCCCTCGAGAACTGGGCGTGGCAACTCACCCACTCTGAGCCCTTCCCCGGCGTCACCGCCTACCCCAACGAGACTGAGCTCATTGCCGATGTCAAGAAGGCCGTCGCCGAGGGAGCTGCGAAGTCGGGTAGCCAACCCCGCGTCCTGGTTATTGGTGCGCTAGGAAGGTGTGGTTCCGGTGCCGTTGAGCTGTGCAGGCGCGCAGGCATCCCAGAAGACAACATCGTTAAGTGGGATATGGCTGAGACCGCCAAGGGCGGGCCGTTCAAGGAGATCATCGAGAGTGATATCTTCGTTAACTGCATTTACTTGAACTCCAAGATCCCCAACTTTGTCGATTACCAGAGCTTGGATACCGCGGACCGCAAGCTGTCGGTTATCTGCGACGTCAGCGCGGATACCACCAACCCCAACAACCCAGTCCCAGTTTACACTGTCGCTACTACATTCGACAAGCCAACTGTGCCAGTTGAGGTTAAGCAGGAGCCCAAGTTGTCGGTGATCAGCATCGACCACTTGCCGTCGCTGCTGCCGAGAGAGGCGAGCGAGGCGTTCGGAAACGATCTCCTCCCGAGTCTGTTAGAGCTGAAGGACTGGAAGAACGTCCCGGTCTGGCAGCGCGCGGAGAAGCTGTTCCAGGATAAGGTCGCTACTCTGCCAAAGGAGTATCTGCAATAGATGTTGGGTGTAGACTTAGAAGGAATTTGTAGAGTTTAGACAAAAATGACTGAAATGAATACCATACTTTACATCCGTTATATATCACTTCCTAGTCCATAAGTGACATTGCGGCGGTACTTTGTGTATATTGATTTCGAAATGCAATCCAATGCCCATTTGTTTTCCATCTCCCAGCCTCAAAGTCAATCCCCTAATTGTCAGTAGCCTTAAGGGTCTTCCCCTCCTTTGGTCGAAAAAATTCCCGTGACTCGCTTCATCCACCGAACAAAAAAGTATCACCAAAATCAGTCACCCCGCCATCACCCCGCCTCCACAGCAATAATCTACCCCTCACCCCTCCCCACCCAAATAAAAATGGCAAATTCGAAGTAAGTACCCCAAAATAAACTCTATTCTCTCAAAACTCTAATGCAAAAGCAGATATGAATATGTCAAGTCCTTCGAGCAGCCCGACCTGCTGCTCCCAAACACGTGGATCGTGATACGGATTGATGGACGGGGATTCCACAAGTAACATGCCCACCCCCGCCTCACGTTATTTACTAGCAATATTCATTCAGATATACTAACATATTCGCAGATTCTCAGACAAATACAAGTTTGAGAAACCGAATGACCGCCGCGCGCTGGATCTCATGAACGCCGCTGCGGAGAGGGTCCTGGTCGAACTCCCCGATGTGGTCGTGGCGTATGGGATTAGTGATGAGTATAGGTATATTGCCTCTATGGAGGGCGGGATTATGGGATTAGCTAACGCGGTGGGCAGTTTCGTGCTGCACAGATCATGCACGCTCTTCGAGCGGCGGTCGAGGTAGGTCACGCGCAATTTTCTTTTCCTGGTGACATGCTGATATTGGGATAGTAAACTCGTAACAACGATCGTCTCCATGTTCACCGCCTACTACGTACATCTATGGCCCTCCTTCTTTCCGGACTCGCCCCTCACGTTCCCGCTTCCGGGCTTTGATGGGAGGGCGGTGCAGTATCCGAGTGTGCAGAACTTGAGGGATTATATGAGTTGGCGGCAGGTTGACTGTGAGTTCCTTTTCACCGGTTAGATGTGAGATTTGTTAATGGGGGTGTGTTCTAGGTCATATCAATAATCTGTATAATACGACGTTTTGGACGTTGATACAGAAGGGGGGTATGGATGCGAAGACTGCGGAGGCGGAGTTGGCGGTAAGTTTTACTTTTCATGGCGACTGAGGGAGAGTTGAGGGGATTTTGGCTGATCGATTATAGGGCACGCTGGCGGCGGATAAGAATGAGATTCTGTTCTCGAGGTTTGGGATGAATTACAATAATGAGCTGGATATTTACAAGAAGGGGAGTATAGTCTTTCGAGATGTAAGTGGCTCCAGGTCCATGGCAATTTCAATATGCTGACAAGTTTCTAGTATGAATTAGTAGAGGCAGCCACATCGACACCGGCGCTCAATGAAGAAGCTTTAACGGGCCCAGAAATGGCACTGTCAAAAACACAAGCAGAAAAGGAGAGGAAGGCGAGGCAGAAGGCAAAGATTGTCGTTCAGCATGTTGATTTCATAAAGGATGACTTTTGGGAACAGAGGCCCTGGATATTATCTAATCGCCCCGGCAAGATAAAACGCGAGGCGTGAATTCATATCATCTCCATCCATCCAATCCAATCCACCCGCCAAAAGGCAGCGTCTATATGTGCCCATAATAAAAACCCCCCTCCCTTGCCGAAACGCCTGCAATGATTCGCTGATTCTGCTCGAGTATCGCCGTAAAACACAAAATTCCAAAAGAGAAGGCGGCATTGTCTAGTTTTTCCGCTTCTTCTTCTTCTTGTCGTCTTTTGAGGAGCATGGTGCGGCGTCGGAGGAGTCTTGGGATATAGTGGCTGAGACTTTGGATACTTTCTTTAGCCGCCTGCGTTCTTTTCGCTGTGCTTTTGTCTCGACTGCGTCGCTTTCTTTGGCGGTGCTGTCTTCGTCGGAAGGGGTATTCGAAGATTCATTCGCGCTCGACTTTGCCGCCCTCTTGGCTCTCTTCTCCAACTTCCTCTGTCTCCTCTCCTCTTTCGTCTCACCCTCCTTCCTCCTCTTCTTCTCCGCCTTCTTATCCTTCTTATCCGCCTTAACCTCAACCTCAGCCTCCACTTCCACCACCTCTTTCACGCTGCCCACCAACGTCTCCCCCCTCACAAAACAAGAATACAATCCCCCCGT
>LNAR01001998.1:0-36052 GCA_001630585.1 Pseudogymnoascus sp. BL549 | reverse complement strand
TTGTCGCTTACGCCATGGTAGCGCTTACGCCACGACCTACGTTACGGTCTAAGCTAGGCAAGGCTAGACATATCAAAATCTCAGTAACGAGCGACGTAAAGGGCGCAGAAATCGCGGTAACGGCCAAGACTAGACAAGTTAATTAGGTTGGTGCTCAAGGCGGCTAAGTGATTAGTGAGCGCAGCTGATATGTGGGCACCTAAGAGTCTAAATATTACGGTCAGTAATTTAAGAGATATCCAAGTCAATAAAGCCACATGGGAGATAGGTTAAAAACAAGAGGACCGAACAACGATATATTAGTTACCCAGCGGGACCGAACAATGATATATTATTTAACCAGCCCATCTGAGGGACCGTCCCAAAAATACTTTGGTACATATTCATATGCCACTCTAATCTCGTCTGCCGTAAATTTGTGGCGCCAGAGCTTGGATGCATAATACCAGTGGCCAATAATGGCCGCACTATGCGAATTAGCATAGAACAAGGAATTCATCTTGGGCCGTAACAAAGGCCACACAGGATCATCGGGATAAACTCACAATATAATACTAATAGCTCCTATGCAAACACAGGCGTTTGAATTTATCTGGGCGTTAGGTGTAGAGGGGTAGCATCTATCTCTCCTGCCGCACCATACCATTCCGTCCTCCTTGTTTTTATCGCCAGCGAATGGTTGGGATATGACCTTCACCAGGACCACGCAAACCATAGCGGCAACCCACGCAAGGCAGGAAACGCTATAGCTAATCAGGTACCACCGGGCTGGCCGCGGATCCTTAGAAGTGATGGGTAATTTCCCACGGAGAAAGTAGTACATCGCGATGATGTGGACCACAGCCTAGCAATCGCATATCAGTCGCTGGGGACGCAACAAATGTCAACCTTGATGAGAGGGGCGAGCACTTACACATATCAAGAGATATGCAAGCATAGGGACAACAGAAGGCAGTTTATCGGAAAGGTGGAGGGATTGAGCTGTAGTGCCCAACACAACGGGAGTAGCACACCACTGTATGGCCAGGAATGTCTTCATCAAGCCGTACACTTTGCAGACGCCCGGGTGCTTTGATCTCTCTGCAAGTTGCTTTTCATCTTGCTCTGTATTTCTCTCGGCGACAAGGCCGCCTGTCATGCTCCGCCACGTCGCCCGTGGAGCGGGTGCCGCCACGCGAAAGGAATAGGTGGGTAGGAGAGGCGCCGTTCCGGCGTTGTCGTCGGCTTCGCTGTATGGGGGAGCTTTTGGCTCGGTATTGTTGTTTGGGGGGTCATTTTCCTTGATATCGCGGTCTGTGGAGGCACCTGTTGGCTGGTTGGCGTCTGTACTTGCCCCAGCGGCGGCGGTGGTTGCACTCATAGCCAGGCTTCAATTGAGTCCTCTAAGGGTATAGTTCTTGCCAAAAACTACTAAAGTCGGAAAGTAGCATTAACAGCGAAATGCCATTCTTGCTGTCTGATATTATATCTAAAGTGGAGTGCGGAGATCAGAGATAAAAGGGGTTGTTCAATTTAACTTTGACGCAGTGTCGATAAGCCACAATTGCATCGAGTTTGAGATCGACAATTCAGCCTTCGCCCCCACCAAAAGACATGGGTAGCTTGTGTTGCCCGGCATAATCTACCCCCGACCTTACTATAGACCTCTGGCACACTAGTAGTCCGCTCTTTTGGGGCCTCACGCGAGGGCTTCCGAGTCAAGGGGATTTTGACGGGGGGTTGGTTCGAAGGCGTCAGAGGAGAGAGGGAGCCTAGGGGGGTCTCAATTGACTTCCCCGACTTGCTCAATTGCTTCAAAAAGGCCGTATGAGAGCACGTACTCTCAAAAGAGGATTGGCGGCCGCCTGGGTAGATGGAGTTTTCCTACCAGTTTACTAGGTATATAGAGTTTTTGCCCATAATTTATTCTTACTCTAGGACTATTATAGATACACCCTACCCGTTATTAAACATGTCACCGTAAGGGGCCACGACTATAGGGGCGTTGTAACAGTGCAAGAATTTGGCAATCCAGCCGCGTAAAACAGCAGCCAGTTTGCCACAATGTAGTAAAAGGAGCCATAGAGGGAATGATTGGATGCTCACGTTGGAGTTACCAAGAAGTCGTAACAATTCAGATGGCTGTTGTAACATTCTTGGTTAGTAAAGATAGCAGTTATAATTAATTTTTTTATTTTATTGTTGTATATTGAGTATGTACGATGGTGGCGCCATTGCCAGTGGCTCGGTGCCTTTCCAGTCTGGCGCCCACTAAATGTGCCAACTCCTGTCCATTAATTATTACCCCCTTCTATATTAAGCACCCCCTCCAATGACAAACAAGGAAATTTTGAAGGGAGCGAACTGATCATGCTGATTATTAACAAGCATGTCTGATAACTAAATGCTTTCCAAGCAATGTTGCGTCTCTTATTCCTGGTTACGCCTCTGGCTTTCCGAGTCAGAGTACTCATCCTCTTGTTCTAGCCCAGAAGAACCACCTGGTGCATCGTTGTTTCGATCCCTCCTCCTCCTGCTGCCAATGGCGTGCAACCTGCGACCAATAGCGCCCTTCAAAAACCCGCCCTTTTGCTTATCGCTATTCCCAGAATCCTTGAAAGAATAAGAGTCTCCGGAATATCGTGTTTGATTTCCGCCTTCACCACTTGAAGGATGGGATTTGGTCATCGTCAGAGATTGTGGTATGCTCGAGCCTACTCGACCACGTGATTGATACGATGCGGCACCACTACTACCTGCGCTGACAGGACGCAGGCTGCTACTATTTGATGCAAACGACCGACGCGGGCTCTTCGAACGATCCCTGGAACCCGTGGGGCTGCTCCCCATGGTGCTGCTTGAGTCGGTAAAATCATGGGGCGAATCTTGACGTGGTGGTACCAAAAGAACATTGCTCGTTGCAAGCTCCCTGAGCCTATGTTGCTGTGCCATGGATGGCCGGGATTTGGTAAATTTATTTCCGATAATTGCACCTGTATGAGATATGAGCGCCCTGATGACATCCTTCTTCAGTGCCAGTGCGAGATCAAGATTTGACCAAGTCTTGTTTCGATACTCGAGCATAGGTAGGCGAAACACAAAATCGTGCAAGTCTTCAATATTGCGTTGGTCCTTGCCTTTGTAACTGAGGCAGATGACGACACTAGGGATCTTGACATAGGCCAGCGTCATGTAGTTGGAGGCTCGGTTTAACATTTTCGTTAGGTCATCGGAAGGCTTCACATCATCCTGCCTGCCATTGCGATTGATGGCGAAGAGTTTGCTTCGTCTTTCACTTGTTACACTTCCTTCGAACGCAGAAAAATTTGTCATGGATCGGGAGATCGTTGGTCGAGTGGCATTGCTTGAACCCAAGCTATCAACAGAAGATTTCTTGCGAATGCTCTTTGTTGATTGCTGATCTGGAGCATGTGTCCTGTTTGACTGGAATAGACGGAAAGATGCGCCCTCGGTGCCTTGAGTATGATGTAAAGTTACCATTCTTGCTTTCTTTCGTGACAAGCCAGTTTTCGAACGGCTCTCGGAGTTCAAAGTTGGTCTCAACCTTAATTCCAGCGAATCAGCCCTAGGCCCAGTATTCCCGTCGGACCTCTCGCCATCTGGGTTGAGTACGAATTGAGTGGTATGTGTTGTTGAATTGTCATCCTCATCCTCATCATCCTGAGGGCGCGCCATGTTTTTCATTCGTGCCGCGGACCCCTTAATGTTGCCAGAAAGGTCCCCCGAGCCTGGGAATATATACTCAAAGAGCTTCACACCAACCTCTCGTTCTAGCTGCATCTTCATTGGAAACAGATTAACCTCAAAGTGGTCCATGACTGGAATTCCAGCAATTGCTTCTAGCATATACCAATAGACCCTTAGCATTTGCTTATTGGTGCTTTCGGAATCCTTGCGTTCAGGATCAAAATATGGAGCAATCATTTCGGGATATATAGCATCTGGAAGAAGATTAAGTCCCACGATCTTACCAACCTGTACTAGGTTCACGTGTGAACCATCCGCATTGTCGGTCCGATCATATTCGGCTTTTTGTAACTGGAATTCCATGAGAGGCTGGTCTTCATCGCGCATCAGATGCCATACGATCTGCTCGGATGCTATGTTCCACCTGAGGAGGCCATTGTTTTGAGAGCCATCATATTTGCGCTGTGACGTTGTAATTGCCTTCATCATGAAGAAGAGTTCGTCTCCACAGCTTGTCAGATCGCGATCCAGAAGGATTCGGCCTTCCCAGCCTTTTTTGTCCAGGTAATTCGAATGTATTTGGAATTGAGTCTTAATTTCCTCAAGTTGGCGAATACGCTCCTGGAGCCGGATGACCATCTCAGGGGCACCGCGAAGGTCGCTAAAGTCAGACGCGAGCATTATCTTCTCTAACTTCTCACTGCGGGTCTTTTCGAGAGGCTCGTTGTATAGTAACAGATCAAGAACTATGATATACATGGCATAGTACTGAGATGAATCGCAAATTGCTCTTATATGAGGAAATTGAACCCAAAGGTGGTCCATTCGACTGTCCAGGCTATCAGCAGCGACTTTGCCTGTCTTATCGACTTCATCGTTGTACTTTAGGCGTAAGGTATTGTATTTGTCGTATCTTAAGCTTGCCGAGGTTTTTTGCACAACACGCTTGAATCCAAATGGGTCGACTTCGAAATCGAACATGACTTCCATGGGAACCCAAGGTGGCCACGCCGATCCCGAAGGTGTCCCGTATTGACTTCCCGAGTACAACGAGAGAAGAGGAGATTTAAAGAGCTTCTGGTGGGTGACGAAAAACTGGGTGCCGTCCATTTCCACAGAGAATCGACGCTGAACCAGTCCGCTGATTTCATCAAAAATGCGATCTTTATCCATGACCTCAACAAGTTTAAGCTCCATTCCTTTCGCGGTAACAAGAGCAACAGACTTTGGGTTTTTCTCGCTCTGAAGCTGTATCTGAGGGGCGATAAGGCGAACATGGTACGTGTTCTGAGGTGTAAAATCTTTGCCGATGTTGGAGGTGAGATGATCTGCGGAGGGTCTCCCTCCACTCTCATAGTTTCCGGGGTCGTTCGCATCGACGAATTTTTTGGAATCAGCGAGTAGTCCTTGGATCCGTTGTTGAATGTCGAAGTCAGCGTTTTGTTCTTCTGTCCCGCTTGAAGGGGAGGCGGATGGCGGTTGAGGACTCGGCGGCGTTGAAGACTTAGACTTCGGGGCCTTTGCCTTGTTTTGCTCTTCCACAATGTCTAGGATAAACTTCACAGCCCTTCTAGATAGGTAATATATGAACCCACGTCTTTGGCTGACCTGGTGAATATATCGAAGAATGGTGTTGCGTAAAGAGTTGTTCCACTTCAGTTGAATGTTATGAATGACAAAGCGATTATTGAAATCACTGACGAAGTCAGGGGCAGCAGCGTTCTCGTTGCGGTTGTTGCTCGATTGGGTTTCTTCGTCTGGGAAGGTTCGACTATCTGTTCCTGGATTCAAGTCTAGACTAGGCGTTGCATTCCGGATATCCGCCTTGATTCTAGCTTCCATGAGGTGTAGCATCGCTTCTAGGAACGTTCGCTTCTCTCGTAGCACTGTGTCATAACTTCTCATCTGATCAAGCTCAGCTTTAATCGTCGTGTCGTCATCAGCACTCGTAGCCTGTAGCTGGCGAAGCTCAATTTCTCCCATCGCTCGTTTGTGATCAATTACCTGTTCCTCGAGTTGATCTAGTCGATTTTGAATGAGCTGGCATTGAACTTTTCGCGGATCGTCGTCTTTGGACATGATGCAGACATGAGTGGGCTCATTTCCGAAGGGACTTGTGCGGTCTGGGTCACCTGCTATAGTATTCCCATGGTCTGTTTGACGGAAATAAGAGAGCCTGGGTGCATAAGCAAGTGGCATGATTTTTGTATGAGGATTTGCCTCGGCTGGCAAAATCCAATCCAGTTCCACAAAATCATCCATATCTATCCAACTGAAATCATTGTCTGGGATAACAAATTTGGAAAGGTCGGTTGCACCTCTGTCCTGTTGAGTAATGGGTGGCGGAACAGACGCTTTCTTCAGGGTTTCCGGCGTTGTACCTGCAATGGTTGCGGACATGGCGCGGATGTCCGCTGATACCAAGTCTAGTTGAGCCTTATGGATTTTCATACCTGTGGTTTTGCTCTGAGTTTTCCTGCCTTTGTCTTGAGTGTTAAACCACTCTCTTCTCTGGTGTATATCAAGCATAAAACTGTCCAGTTTTATCTTGAGTCCGGTCACAGAGACGACATCCTCTGTGTAATCCTCAGCTTCCTTGTGTTTATAAACATGGCTAAGAAACAGCGGGGCGAGCAAGATGCTGTACTTTATGGTTGCCAAATGCCGACCAAACTTTTTGCTCGACTTCTCAAGTCCAGGCCATAGTCGGCCTTGTCGAATTGGAAGCGACATTGTGCCTCCAAACATAGACCACCATGCAAAGAAATGCGTGAAGAACCGCGGAGTCAAGTGGACGCTGTTGTAGCTTGTCGACGGCGTCGCATTAGTTACAGACCAACTCCTGTTCATCGGGGCTGTCACTGCGATAGATAAGTGTATGTAGTTGCTCCGGAATCCTCTGAAAGCGTCATATACATCCCCTGGAGGCGCTTTTGCAAAAGATGGCTCCTTCAAAATAACGTCATAGTGCGGAATAAAGTCAAAGGTCCTTTTTCCGCCAATAATATTTCTTTCAAAGACAAGGCCTGCTAACCATTGGACATTTCCAGAGAGTTTCATAATCACCTTTTTGAAAATTGCACCCTTCCTGTAGCTATCGCTGCTTGCCACGCTGTCACTGTCACGACCCGATGAAATTGTTTGAAGGGCTTGATGGCTGTAATCAGGAATGGCCAGTATGTAGTCACCACTCTCGACGGTCATAAACTTCTTTGGGTCGTTCTCACGCCATACGCTCCACCGAACATCGTTCCGCCAGCACATCAGGAAGCCGGCCCCATTTCCGGTAACTGCGTAAGGGTCCCGGGTTCCTTTCAGCAATAGGTGAACGTCTCCATCTCCTTTCCATGACACGAGCAAGCGTGAGTGGAAGCCCAAGCGAATTTTGTCCCAGAAACCTGTCCGATCCGAAGGGTCGATCTGAGGCTTTGTAAAATTTTCAACTACCATCATCATATCTTGGATTGCAGGCTGGTACGATGCACCCCATGTAATCCTTGTCGGGAATATAGTATTGATGTCAATATTGAGATCTGAATATGACTTTACTGGAGCCACGGTACGTCGTACATCGATAGCGAAACATCCTGAGTTTGATTTTGTCTGGTCTCCCACCTTGCCAGGAACGATATCAACTTTGACATGGCGGACAGATTGCGGTCCGCAAAACTCTTCAGCAATGACAAAGTTTGTCTTTAGAGACCAACTTGGCAACCGTAGGGACTGGCCTGGCTTCATGGCCGGTACGTGTAGGAGGGGGAGAGGGTAGTCCCTGAGCGACATACGTGCTTCTCCCATATCTAGCTGAACGTACATGGGAATGAGTAAAGAGTACTTCATATCGTGGGGCATACCCTTCCCAATCCGGTGGAGAAATTCTGGAAGTTGGCTAGGCGGAAAGGTAGGTTTATCAATGGTGATGTGTAGGTCGTTGATCAACGTACTCATAAGGCCTGGGCGTTGAGGTATCTCCACAATGTTCTCAATGTCTTCCATATCGTCGGGTAACTCATCCGGTCCCCAGAACCCGCCTCGTAGTTTCTTCATGTCATTCATCTGCGTCTTGTACGATTGATCGATGCGTTTCTTCCAACTTTGCGCATTATAATGCTGCAATTTCTCCATAGCTTCTTGGATTGGGACCTTTGTGAAAGCACTTATGCCACACAAACCCTCCGGATCGTATCGCATACGATGGCGTGTGGTTGATCGTGAGCGACCAGGTCTCTGCGAATACTCCTCGCTTTTGCTCCTCACGTGTGAAGTTCCTTGCTGGTTACTTCGCCCAAATGGGCGAGCTGATCGAGTACGGATTCTGGACGTGTCCTTTCTCTGTTCCTCTTCTTCGACCTTCTTAACTTTGACTCTGAATGCTTCCTCGCGAGCAAGGCGCTGCTGTTGTTCTACTAATCCAGATCTGTAGATATTGCCTAGCTTCCATTCAAATGCACCGTCTTCGATCTCAAAGAGAAGTGCCTTGCTGCGAACGGAAATCTTTGGCACATGTTTGGGACCTTCTGGGCCCTTCTTTAAGATATACTCATTTGTTCCAGTTTTGAAGCGGTGATGAAGCTGTTCGATCGCCTTGACGGTGTTCACGACATTGTCGAACACTTTATATAGAACAACCTGATGCGGCACAGCTAGCCGTATGGCTTCTGTGCTTACTTCAATAACATTGTCTTCCACAGAACCTCCAGAGGCTTGCTGTTGCCTCATATGCCGCAAGTTAACCTTTCCTGTTTTGATGCTTGCGAGGCGAGCCCATACCCGCTTCATTTTAGGTGCTTCAACGTATAGTCGCGCAAGCTTGCAGTTCAGGAAGGGTGGCGAGTATCGCCGGCGACCAGTTTCCACACCGTACACCTGCAGCATCATAGGGGGGTCAGCGGGCATATTGGCCTTTACTTGAATTAATCCAAACTTGGCATCAACTGTTACCAGTTCGTTCAATCGCAGTCTGTGCTCCAGCAGGTCGCGCTTGTTAATATTAGGCGGAAACTGCATGGGGGATAGGTAGTCCAAGCCATTGATATTCCTGGTCGCTGCCATCGCGGGTGGGATACTATCAACATTTGTTCTGGTGCGAACAAATGCCTTCCGAAATACGGTTGCTGCGACGCCAATGGCATAGTGTCGATATAACGAATATTGGATCAATAGTGTCCTGACATGTGAATTGACATGGAATATAGGCCCCTGGGTATCAGTGGAGGTCGAGGCGGTGATATTGCATTGCGGCATGGCTAGAAATGACTCGAGTTCCCATTTCTCTGCCGATTCAACGACGAATCCTTCTAGGCCGCAAACATTGACCGTTAAGCATCGTCCATCAGTCGAGTCTTGGCTGTGCTCTACAGTTTGAGGAACACTTTTGTAATGGTCGGTTTCAGGTGTTAACGATCTGCTGCTGGCCCGTCTACGGGGGGGATTGCGATTTGCAATTTTCCCCTTGTGTGCTCGATATTCCGCTGTCCACGACTCTAATTGCAAGGCAACGCCGCGAATATCGTTCGAAATATCTCCATCGACACCGGCGACTTCGGCGCTGAAATTCGATGCATGGAATTGAAAGTGGAGTAGCCACGGCGGTAGGGCTCTGACAAAGTTTGGATCTTTAGAGGTTTTGGGATTCACCTTTTTATCGGGCTCCACGTTACTCCTAAGCTGGTGGACAATCTCGCGGATACCCTCACTTAGTTCTGGGCGAATCATTCGGACCGAGAACGTCTGGAGGCTACCGGAAGCCACTACGTTAACTTCAGGGCTTGCATTAACCTGTACTTTAATCTCCATAGACTCTGTCTGGAGCAAATCATAGCGAGCAGCTGAAGCTGTCTGGTAATACAGATCGTGTGACTGTACTCTGAACGTGGATGCTAGCGCATAGTGGATATCTCCTTCGGCAGAATGAGATGATTCTAGGTCCAAAGACACCGAGGAAATAGATGATATAATGAGATCAAAGTCATCTTCGTCAGCATCCTTTTCCACGGGTGGTAATGCTATACGGAACACTGGCTCATGCATAGAAAACTTGACATTTGCTTTCGGTAGGAACTTTGAAATTAGTTCGCGACTCCCTTGCCCTGATCGGGCCGTTGATTTTGGACGTGGTTGCATGATCGCCATGAGAAGTGGGAGGTGTTTCGGATCCAGGTCAACCGACGGAGAGGTGATGACTATGTTGGCAAACAAAATATTTGCATTGCGCTCATCGGCACTTTGAGTTCCTTTAAACCCTACAATCTTAGAAGGTAAGGTTGTTCTTATCGTTGTGGTAGTCATCGGTATATATACTAGGCGGTCTGACTTTCCATGGCCGTCATCGACGCCAATAGAAACGGAAAGCGCCGCCAGGAGAGCTTGATGTGCGACAGTTTGCGAAGAGAAGTACATGCGGTGATCTGGAGACTTGGGGTCTAATCGGTGCACATCTATGCCGACCTCTTTCATGGAAGCATTAAAAAACAGGGGGATGTTGCCGGGCTGAACATTTCGAATCTTCTTCGCAAGCCCAATGTGGGTGACTGCGAATTGTATTTCCTTGATCCCTCGGAGGATCGAGCTGAGAAACTCGTTGAAATCTGACGTGTCCGCCGTGCTTGCATTACATTCAGCGCTTGTGTCCACCCTGAAATCGGCGACCAGCGCGTCAGAGGTCGATTCTGTTTCATCGCGGTTCATTGAGAAAAGCTTGGAGCGGTTGCGGTAGCAGGACAGACACGTCTCTATATCGTCGACGGGAATGTGTAGCCTCCCTAACTTTAGTTCAATTGACGCCTCGTGTAGACCGTCAATCTCCTTGTAGAGTAGGCCATTTATGTTGAGAGCTGCGTGGTCCAGGACTTCCAACGACTCGTTCCCTTCGGCAGTAAGTAGCACACTTCTAATGGTTACCGTCCATTCGGCTGGCCGCTGATGCTTCTCTTGCTGCTTCTTTCGTGAGAATATGTGCCCCTGGTCGACCATTTTTCGTCTCGTGTCGACAGCAACGGTATAGCTTCCAATCTGGATAGTTCCCACTTCCAGGATTGTAAGTGATGAGTTGGTAGCCACGATATCAACCATTCGAAGCCACCCAATACTGCGGTGGAGACGCTTGACTCTTTCCTTCAGTTTTTTAAGCTCGTCCCAACTCTTCCGCTGGCTTTCGCTGGCGGCCTTGCCATGGTATTTCGACCACCCTTTCGTAGTCTGAGGGCGTGGCGTATGGTCTGAATCTTCAGTAGCATCTTGCCCTAGCTCTATAATATTTTTGAGTCTCTGCTTATTTTGTGTTTCCAATGCTTCGATATCAACCGTCACAGCAAGCTCGGTCACAACAATGCTTAGCCAGGTGGGCTGGGCAAATGTTGGACGATGAAGATTGATCCCTAACCCGCGGATTTCCACTCTTATTCCATCTCTTGGTGTATATGCCAGTCTCCGCAGAGACAGATAACCGATACGTTGGATGGATATGCCGGTGGCGATGCGTAGCACAGCGAAGAGGATGAACGACGAGAGATAGAGGAGCACCACAATCCCAAACACAAAGGAAGGGCTTAGGATGGCCATTTTGTCGGGCAGGACTCGTACGCCATGGACTGTCGGAAGCCTACTTCAGATCAGTGACTTCATAGGATGGCGCCGAATCCAGCAGGAGCGGGCGCGTGTCGGCAGGCCAGTCCGCAGTTGCGAGTATCACCACTGATCCAGAGATGTCACTGAGCCCGGATCCTTGGTAGCTCTTTGGATGCGGAATATATGGTGGTCATGGTCCAACTAATCAATTCGCGTGGTATGTTGAGTTGGATGGGCGCATGGAATATGGGCCAGGTTGCAAGATGGTTAGATCTGAAGGATAGCTGATTTCCATTATTGTCCAGCAAGATAATAGATATTGGTAGACATATGTATGAAGGTAGAGTAACAGGCGGACAGTCGGGGGGTTCGTTTTGGGATCCGCAAAATAATAAATACTCTACAGCTGTCTAGAGTAGCGATATAATATGTTTGGAGTAACTATGTATGGGGTCGTTGATCGTCAGGCGTGTACCCCCAAGGGAGCTTGGTTGAGTTGAGTCTAGTCCTAGCAGGGCTTGGCGAAGTTAAATTGCTGTGGACGAGGTACTCTGCCGCCATCATATCACGTGACTAGCCACTCAAGTAGCCTTAATGGTACTAGAGTATTCCGTACTCGAGTACTGTGGTAGAAAGTACACACTTTGTAGCAGGCTTTCTCTCGCTTAAAAGTACAAACCGTGCACGTGCGTTGGGTTCCTTGCACCTGATATTATTCACTAAAACCCATCAAAAAAAGCATCATCTCAATTCGGAGATTTCGATCACTCTAATCCACCCCTCGCTCCAGAATCACATCGGATACTGGGGATTCACACGATAAACATCAACCCGAAGGACAGAACAGAACTTCCTTCAGTGCTCTAATTAAATACCGCCTGTTACAACTTGTTCCCGCGCATTTTTTCTATATCCGCAATCATGGGTGAGCGACTTCATCCACCGGGACCGGTTTCACTGTGGCCACTTCGAAGCAGGGTCAATTGAGGCCGGCCTATCTAGAGACCACCATAGAGCTGACAGCATATTCTGCAGGTCCGAAAAAGAAGGAACAGCAGAAGATGTCCCTCGGGGCCTTCATGACCGATGAGAGTAAGCTATATCTCGAGATGCCTGGATGCTCCATGGCTAATACTTTGCAGAACTCGGATCCTGGGCTGACGAGATGGAGGATATGCCAGTCTGTGAGTTTATTTTCCCTCTTCTGGAGAATTAGTCCTCCGCGTATTTTCAGCTTGCTAATCATTTATATAGCCGGTATGTTTGCCTTTTCCAAGCCGCGAAACGCGCACACACAGGACCCATATTGCCAATCCCTTCCGGGCGATATATTTAACAAGATTGGATTATGCTGATTCGATAGACTCTCGTTCTGGATATGGCGCCGAGAAGCGAACTTACGGCTCTACAAACACTACCTTTGGAAGCGGTAACCTAGCTGGTTCGTCACTCTCATAGGGATACGCCAATTAACGGGGCACTTGCTGACAGCGCGATCCAGGATACTCTGTCAGAGAGGAACTGCCTCTCCCAGATAAGCCACCTTATACTGTGCATCTAGGCAACCTCTCATTCGACGCTACTGTTGGAGACGTGACGGATTTCTTTGCTGATTGCGAATGCACCAATGTTCGCATCATCGAAGACAAACTTGAAATGAAGCCCAAGGGATTTGGATATGCGGAGTTTGGTTCCCGCGAAGGCCTGATCAAGGCTTTGGCGCTTTCCGGATCGCAATTCCAGGGCAGAAACATCAGAGTTAGCGTCGCAGATCCACGTATGTTTTACAGCTATTACTTGTACTTCCCCAGACTGACCATTCCTGCCATATAGCCAAGGATCGCGATCGCCCGGACGTTCGTGAACTGGGAGACTGGAGTCGCAAGGGACCATTGCCCGACCTGCCAGGTCGCGGAGGAAACGACCGCCGGGCGCCTGAGAGAGGGTTTGCATCCGGAAGAACATTTGGCGATGGAGGCTCGGAATCTGGCGGTGACCGTAGAGAACGCCGTGACCCATTCCCTCAGGACGATGGAAAGGTCAGAGACTTTGGCAATTGGGAGCGCCGCGGACCATTGTCCCCACTCCCCCAACAGGAGCGCCAAATGAGCACTAGAGAAGGGGGCCGTAGCAGCACAGTTGATGGGCCACGTGCTGAAGGGTTCAAAGATAGGAGAGCGTCGCCAGCTGCATGGGGAGAAGGTCGTACCCAGGACTCCCAGGATGGCTCGAGACCTCCGAGACGCGACTTTCAGGAGCGACCAGTTGCTGATAGGGCTCCTACTGCGGCAGAGCAGGATAGCCAGTGGCGTACAAAGATGAAGCCAGATGCGCCAGCTGCGCCAGCTTCAACTTCGCCGCTGCCATCGAGGGATGGCAGTGAAGGTCCAGCTTCACCTGCACCAGCTTCAGCAGCCCCTGTGGGAAGACCCAAGCTGAACTTGACAAAGCGCACAGTATCTGAGGCAACCGACTTAGCTTCACCAGCGTCTGCTTCGGGTGATGCTAAGGCTAGCCCATTCGGCGCAGCACGTCCTATTGATACTGCTGCGAAAGAACGAGAGATTGAAGAGAAACGAGTTGCAGCGCTGAAGGAGAAAAAGGAAGCCGATGACAAGGCTCGCGAGGAAAAGCGCATCGCGAAGGAAGCTGCAAAGGCAGAAAAGGCCGAAGGCGAAACTGATGATGGCGCATCGACTGCAGAGGTTGCGAAGAAGACGGATGGCCTTACCCTGGAAGAAAATTCTGCGACTCAAGACACCGACTCCAAGCCTAAAGAGGCAGCTCAACAGAAACCGGCGGATACTGGCGCATGGAGACGCCCCGCAGCTGGCCCAAAGCCCCCTCGCGGCGATGCCCCAAGGGGTCCTCGCAGTGATGGACCACCACGTGGCCCTCGCAACGATTCCAACCGAGGACCAGGCCCACGAGCCAATGGCGGAGCTTCACCATCAGGCGCAGCTACCGAGCAGGTGGCAGCGGCTCCAGAAGAAGACGGCTGGAGCACGGTCTCGAAACCTAAAAAGAACCAGCGTGGCGGCGCACGTGGTATTTCTTCGTAGGCATTTAACTCAGCGTCCAGGGCAGTGCGGGAAGCGAAAACGCAACCATGAAGGGTTGGGCATTTTCTAATCCAATCTCTTTACACGACGGTACTATATGCAGTGGATGGATCTGTACTCGGCGTTTGGTCATGTTTTATCGTTTCTGGTATCTTGTGTGTGCGCTGAACTCCTTGCTGATTTGGCTTTGGATAAGCGCGTATGAATGATACCGAGGATGTCGCGTTGCGTTTAGGCTGTCTCATAACCATGCTTTCTTCATTGTTTCTACTTCGCATATACGGTTGCGTTTCCAGCGGGCTTTCAAAAGTTCTATTGAGGGTCTATCATGGGAGCATTGGAATGAATGCTGGGGTGTGCTCTCTGATGAGAAGTAGTGGCAACTAGACTCACCGCCGCATCATGATCGCTGGCATGCACGATAGTGCCAAATGGCACAGAAATATGGATTCTCGCATGCTTGTATTTATAAATGCCTTCCAGACGTCTCAACTTTGAAGACCCAGTCCGTTTATGTTTCGAGACTTATGTTACAAAATGAATGAACCTGTATTGACTAAATAATGCGACCGCTTATACATCCTCAGACTTCCAATTTCCCTGTTGCCCGAACCCATTCTACTGCCTTTGCCCTAACCTTCTCCTGGCTTTTGGCGTCACCGTGCTTACTCTCCCACTCACTCCAGCGTTTAAACCATGCCTTCGCACCCTTCGGCTTCAAGTCTTTACTCTTGGCCACTCGCTCAAAGAGTGCCCTGACTATGCCTTCATCGCCCTGTTGTATCTCCAGGTCTAGAAGTTGATTCCAGAGATCCAACCGCTTTGGAAATGTTGCCAAGACGCCCTCAAACGTCGTTCTTCCTCGCTCAGGTGATCCATGCGGCGAGTGAAACTCGAGAGCTGCAAATTTGATCGTGAGACCGAGGTGGTTATGGGACGGGAGTGACTGAATAGCTCTAGGTAAGAGAGCCCATGCTCGATCTGGAGACGACAGCGTATAATGGAGGAAATGCGCATAATTGTACCATGCGTTGGGATACTGCGAAAACTTCTTGATCAGAACTTGGAAGAGCTCATCGGCTTTCTATTGAAACTGTTAGCAAATCTGTGCATATATAAGACCTCCGGGGGATGCAAGCTTACGGTATGCTTGCCGGACTGAATGTAGATGCTTGTCAACCGTTCGTGGATTTCGAAGGCATCATTGTATTGGCAGGCACGTTTGAAGACTTCTTCGGTCGTGTCATCGCTTCCGTAGGCATTTTCCAGGTTAAGCAAGGCTATCCATATGTTCATCTTCTCCGCTTCTTCGCGCATATTGATAGTACGAATGGCTCGCTCCGCCACCTCTCGTGCTTTGGCAAGCTCACTGAGTTTCACCTGGAAAGCCATGTATTCAATCCACAACTGTGAAGAATCTGGTTCGCTCAGCAGTAGTCGTTCGAAATCGCTTGTCGACTGTGGGCCATTGGCATCAAGCTCTCCGGTACGGTCAACCTTGATAATTGGCTTGCGGCGTGCCTTCTTTTTCGATGCACTTGTCAGTCCCTCTTCATCAGAATCAGCGCCAATTTGCTGGTCCGCATCATCCAGCGTGGACGCAGTCCAGTTGAACCCCCCGGCTTCGAGTGGGAGACCGCTTGGTGGCTGCGGGGCATCTTCCATGTCGGAGTCCGAATCATCCCCCCCTGTCAATGCTGCGAATGCATCGTCTCTCTCGGGACTGCCGGAATCGTCCTCTGCCGAATCTGCTTCATCGTCGCTACCAAGCTGTACTCCTTCCATGCCATCTTCTATTTCGTCATCCGTTTCCTCATCACTTTCCGATTGATCTTTGAAGTATGAAGCCTTTAGACCAAAGCTTACGCGCCTCTTGTCCAATTCAATCTTCAGTACCTTTGCCTTCACGGCATCACCTTCAGAGTAAAGCTTCTTCACATCAGTGACCCGACTTTCAGCCATTTCACTCCTGTGACACAAGCCACTAACATTCATCGAGCCATCCACGACGATGAATACGCCGAAATCTTCGACCTTTCGAATCTTGCCAGTAATGGTCTGGCCAACCTCAAGATCATTAAGTGATATAGGCGCAACATAGTCGTTATCAACAACAGACGATTTCAGGCTCAACTGGACATGGTTCAAGGCTGCATCGACAGCTATCACTTTACCCTTGACGAGCTGATCGACCTGGAAGCTCGACTTCCACTCCTTGATGTAGGAATCGGAAAGGTCGGATACTCGGGTGTAGGCTGTCACATTCCCACCAAGGCTTATGAATATGCCATTTTCAGCAACATTTTTGACAAAGCCTCTGACAACATCATTCACCTTCAACTGTGCAACAGATGAAACTTCGGGATCTTTGACAAGTAGAGAGGAATTAAGGACTCGAGATGGCCTTGTTGTGAGCCTGATGCGTTTGTTGGGGACGTCAACGTCTGTGATACACACTCGAACGATATCATTTTTCGAGTAAATTGTTGGGTTGGCGTCGGAGAAGTCATCAGTAAGGTCAGTCAAGTTCACCGGTCCTGAAACTTTGTCGCTCAGCTGGACCATGATCTGACGTTCTGTGACCTTGGTTACCCTTGCAGGCACAACCATATCCTTCTTCAGATCCTGGAAACTCAATGCACTACTGCTGTCTCGTGTGGAGCGGGCGCTTAGGTCCAGGCGATTATTTGCAACATCAATCCCAGTCACGTTGACCTTGATGGCAGACCCGACGGGGAACTTTGACTCGAGGTTATTGAGTAAGGATACATCGTCGGAGATGTCAAGAGCACCAATACGCCCTCGAACGTTGGGGGATATATTGACCCAGAGGCAGTCGTGGCGCACGTTGTTGACGAATGCAATCCAAGATGATCCCACCTTCACCTTATTGAGGGTAAGAGCCTCTGGTGCGCTCTCCGTTGGTTTAGCCAGCTTCGCAGACAATTCGAAGACGGCAGTCTTGCCAGCCGTGTGAGTGATGGGCAAGAACCTATGGTTTTTGGCATCATGGATACCAAGGACCCGAACAGGGATAGTCTGCTTTGCGGAAAATTGCCTCAGTGGATGCTTTCGGTCTTTGATCTCCTCCCAAGACCCAAAAACTTCAGATACATCGATTCTTCCTTGAATATTATCGGCTAACTGTACGTTAATTTGAGTTTCTTTGACTGACGCGATCCTAGCCATCGTCACTTTCCCCAACGTAAAGTCTTCTGCAGCAGATATGCTTTCATCAATTGGGTTAATGGCTTTCTGGGATTCACCAGTGTGTACCAACTCGCTATCAATGGATGGTACCGGGAGGTTGATATCTTTGACGGACAACAGGAATCGTTTCTCGCTGTGATCAACGGATAGAACCTTAGCCGTCAAAGACTGAAGGCGGCGGAGACCAAAATCAGGTAGATTGAGAGCCTCATCTTGCAATTTAGACTTCGGCAGAAGCCCAGTAAGTCCACCTCCAAATTGGACAAAAACTGCTGTAGGCGTGATGTTCTTCACAAACCCATGCACGATCTTATTTTCTTTAACATCGGCAAACTCTCTCAACAATGTTCGCTCCTTTGCTGCTTTCACCAAGGTGGGTTTGTTGGTAAGAGTGATGAGGCGGTTCTTTTCGACCTTGTCAATTACAGCCAGGCTTTGAAGAGTCTGTCCCACCCTTATCTTCTTGAAGGCTGACAAGTTTTTGGCCGCCGAGCCATCGGTAAGATGACCAACGGGAAGTATAGCTCGCAAGCCAGAGACCTCAAGCTCGACTGAAATGTCATCATTAGACTTCTCCGTCACGGTTGCGGAAATCATTTCGCCAATGCGAAGCTTCTTCAGTGCGTTTTGCTGCGAGAGGCCAAAGGCTGATGGATCTTTGCAGGAAACTGTGAGTCTTGCAGCTGCAGGATCAACATTCAGAACATGAACATTGACGACTTGTCCAATACGGAAGTGTTGGTTAGGGTCCTGTATGTATGATTCGCTCATCTCCGAGACTGGTAGGAAGCCACGAACTGTTCCATAAAACTGGACGACCGCTCCACCAGGTACAATGCTAACGATTGTTCCAGGGCTTTGCGAGCCGGGCTCAATATCTTCATATGACTTGAAGACGGGGCTTTCAGAGTTGACCAGCGCCTTTTTCAATGTGAGGCGAAATTGTCGCTTGCTCAAATCCGTCGAAAGGACACGGGCAGTTACGCTGAGGCCTTCTTTAAACTTCTTCTCGGGGTGAAGAAACTTGACATCAGCCATATGCATTTCTGGCACAAGGCCGGTGATACCGTCAGCAAGCTTGACAAACAGGCCACCAATGCCGGCTTCATTTATAAGTAGCTTATCCACCTTTCCCTTGACAACCTCGCCAATGGTTAGGTCTTCGATCTGCAAAAACGGCTGCTCAAGAATCCTCTGCTCCAGAGACACGAGATAGATTCCATCCAGTGAATTATATCCGACGACCCTGCCGCGGTGGGTTGAGTCCACTTTGTAAGGCCCGACTGATTCAGAAAGCGTCTCAACTTTGGAATCTGCAACCCTCGAGATATGCACAAAGCCATGCACGCCTTTAACTCCGATGTCGACGAATAAGCCTATTCCCGGTTGAACCTTTTTGACAGTCGCTTCTTCAATGGTGCTGGACAATGGAAGAATCTGCAGAGGGTCGTGTTTCTGTGCGTTCTTCTGTGCCTGCTGTGTTGAGAGGGACATAACATGATCCAGCAGGGAGATGCCGAGTTTTCTAGGTTCGACATTCGGGAATGTGCAGATAATCCTGCCCTTGACTTTGCTGCCAACCTTGTATTTCTTCTCCAAATCTTTTCCAGCGTTACCGAGGCCGGAGTGTATTAAGTCGGCTGTCACATCAATGCTGCCCATGACCTTGCCAGCCACACCCCTGGGTGTAATATCTGTAATGAGAAATTCCACTGCCGTTCCAGGTAAAAAGGCATCCACAGTCGGTGCGTCGCTTAAGTAGGTTGGCTTCTTCGAATTGGCAATTTTTTGAACGTCTGCCGACAGCTTGACAATTTTGCCGTTGGAACTAAGGCCTGTAATCATGCAAAGCATAACTGCACCTTCCTGTATCGTATTCATCTCGATGGCGTACCCAATCTCTTTGGAAGACATGAATCCTCCAATGGCCGATTTCTGTAGCCCAATGTCCATAATGATTCCGTGGTCTTCAACACTGACCACAGACGCCATTATCATGCTGTTTGGGGCCAGTTCTTTCGCTGTAATACCACTATTGGCTTGTTGGGGCTGGAGAGAGAGCTCAATGCGCCTCTTTCCGACTTCGACGCCAGACGCATTATTCTCGTTCGTAGAAACAACGAACGCCCGCAGGTATTGGCCGATTGAAAATAGGTCGTTGAGGTCAATATCTTCTCCTATGCTTGAACTATCATCGTCACTCGCTCCATCTTCTGCCACCATCTTTTCTACCCTTTCGGTCAACTTCCCCGATATTGAGGTTAAGGGAACATAGCCAGTTAAGTTGTTTGGCAGAGACAGAGCTATATCATGAATGTTTATTTTCGAGACTTGCCCAAGCACCAATGACCCTGGAACCAGCCGCTGCTTTATATTAGCACAAGCCTCATCTGTCTCTTCTCGGCGGAGGTACTAACCTTGTAGCTTAGACCCTCAATCCTGATGTTGTCATCTTGGTCAGCCTTTACATTTTCGTTCTTAGCTCCTTTACTTTTTTGCTTGCGCTTCTTCCCACCATGGCTAGTAGCCGCCCCTGAGTCCCCATCGGCATTCGCCCTCGATGCGGTCTCATGTTCGAACAGAACGTCTCTGGTCGCATCGATGTTAATCTGTTTGTGCTCCAGAGGTGTTAAAACGCTTGCACCTCCACGTGGAAAAGCTGCCTCTTCCTCTTTGGCTCTTGCGATCTTGGGAACTTGTGCAGTCGTCGGTACAGAGGCAACTCCGTTGTTGGGCTTTGTTGTATCAGAGGTTGCAGTTTCCTCTTGTCGCAGCCTCTTTTGGGGCCTGTTGTCATTTTCGCCGAGTTTCTTTGAGCGAACAAATGAATCATTCGTAGGCCCTGTCTTTCTTTTGATCGGCCCCATGATTGTCGCGTGTGTAATTTGCTCCAAGCAAATTTACTTTTCTGCTTGCCTTTCCTCGAAACGGGAAGTAGTAGAAAATAAGAATTATTTATGTTTCTGCCGCTTTTCACCGACTTCGTTATCTGACTAGCCCCGCGCGCAACACGGACCACATTTTATGTGCCTTGGTGTTGGCTTATGACGAAGCTCCCGAGGCACCAGCCAAACTACCAATGGTACAGCAACTAATCGCGCCGTACCTACCTAAACGGCACTCATGGATGTGGAACAGTTCAAGGAGATCCAAGTAGCCTCACTTTAAATCCTAAGCTCCGTGAAATATTTTTGTTCATTCCAAACCCGCACAAAACAATAACGAGTGGATAAATTACCTCAAGGCCTCATGGCCTCACAGAAATCACGACAGTCAAACTCCGACGATGAAAGTACTCCGGCCAGCAATCAAGCCGTCCTGAAGGAAACGGGGACGTCTCAAGCCCGGGACAATACAGATGAGACGAAGAATACAAGTCAACCTACAACAACCAGCGGAGAGGTTTGTATCCGTTCCTAAAGCCGAGGCTGGGTTGCTGACTATAGCAGGTCCCACCCCGCAGCTGGTATGGTGGAGGGTCCTGGCCGAGGATAAAGTCGAATCCATCCATACAGGTTGTGAAGGAATCCATTATGGCTAGCAAATCTGGCAACAGCTCTCGGTCTACCGATGTAGCGCCGTTCGAGCAAAGAACTCCTACGGAGGCACAGCCCTCCAAAGTCAGCGTCTCTCGCCCCGCATCTATGGATCCCGGGAAAAGCAAGGAGACACTTGAACTCGTCTCAAGCGAACGCTCGATCAAAGATACCGATGGAGGCAGTTATGTCACTACAACCAAACCGACGGCACATTCTGCGAAGCTTGCCGACGACCAATCGAAATCGACAAATGCTATCGTCGAGTCCAAAGTTGATAATTCGAAGCTTGAATCGGACGCTGCGGCGCAACAAAAAGCAACTGGATGGTTAGAATGGCTGCGGCCCACAAAGATCCAACATAGCTTGCAGCATGGTTTGGTCACCACTGAGGAAACTATTCCACCTGGTGAACCTCAGCAACCACCCAGTGTTGACAAAACAAAACCGCAGCATCCATCGACTCCGACGGTTACCGCTGATTCCCAACAGAATGCTACGACCGGACAACACAGGCGAACAGAACCGAACAGTCGCTGGCCGGGGCTATGGCCTATATCAAACTCTATCAGCACAGTTTCTCAACCCGAGGAAACTAATGCCGAACGAGAACCCGTGAAGCCAGATTCAGCTTTGTGCAAAAATGACGAACAAAGCAGCAATGCTACATCGACCGGATCTAGCTGGGCCTTCTGGTCCAGACAGGTGCCAAAAGCAACTTCACAAACAACCAATTCCGATGAACTAGGGGAAATCGCGATTACTGGAGAACCGTCGCAGGAACATCCCGTGGCGGCTGTCTCTAACGGCCCTAAAAACGCTAAAACAGGACCAGAGTTACCAACTAAGGCCGCCGCAGTCACAAGCTCCTCTTCTACAAAATCCGTCGCCCCGAATCTATTACTCCCTTCTTTCAGAAATACGTACCAATTAGCAGAGAGCCCGTCAATCATACGGCAAATCGCTCGTCTATTATTTCGTAGTCAGCAGCCACCAACGAACCATCTTTTTGTAATCAAGGATCCACCCAAGATCAAAAAGGCAATTGCAATCGGCGTACATGGATTATTCCCTGCCGCCCTCGTGAGGACAGTGATTGGGCAACCAACAGGAACTTCGATTCGATTTGCAAACCATGGAGCCTCAGCTATTGAAAGGTGGGCTGAGAAACAGGGGTTTCAGTGCGATATTGAGAAAATTGCGCTTGAAGGGGAAGGCAAAATTGCAGAACGCGTTGACCATTTATGGAAGCTTCTTCTGAATTGGGTCGAACACGTTCGGCAAGCTGATTTCATCCTTGTGTCATGCCACAGCCAGGGGGTTCCCGTGGCGATGATGCTAACTGCAAAACTAATCAACCTTGGGGTAGTGACCTCGGCGAAGATTGGTATCTGTGCTATGGGTAAGCAAACGCAAAATCTCACTGTATAATTTGGTATTTAGATAACTAACTGGTGCGGTTCCCTAGCTGGTGTCTCACTTGGGCCATTTACAGATTATAAGTCGCGCCTATTCAGTGGGAGTGCTGCAGAACTGTTCGACTTTGCGGACCCAGAAAGTGAGGTTTCTCGGGCCTACCATGAGGCACTCAGTGTTGCTCTGAAGTATGGGGTGCGAGTAACTTATATCGGCAGTATTGATGATCAGCTTGTTTCTTTGGAGGTATGATATGAGGCAATCCAAATACGCTAGGCTGTGGCTAACAGGGCAGTCGGCTGTGTTCTCGCCGGTGGATCATCCCTACATCTACCGTTCAGTATTTGTAGATGGACGCATCCATGCCCCTGATTTGTATGATTCTACGCCCTATTTCCATGTCAAAGCTAATGGTATCTAGTATCACAAATCTGGTAGGCTTTGCTTTGAAATTACGGAACCTAGGAGTATCAGATCATCAGCTCATAAAGGCGCTTTCTGCTCCACTGGCTGGGAGTCTTTATAGTGGAGAGGGCCACTCGAGGCTGTATGACGAAGAGGCCATTTATGAGTAGGTTCTTCCCATTTTTTGAAATGATCAGCCTCACTGATAACTATAGCTTGTGTGTCCAATTTGCGCTGGAAACGACATCGGTCAATCAAAATGTTAACCTGAAGGTCCACAGAAGTGCGGCAAATAGCAACTCAAATCCCTTCCAGTTACCTTGGAGCATGAGAGGGCTCCTAGAGGAGGACGTTGTCAAAACAGAGCTAGACCAAGAGGCCAGGGAGCTTCTGTCGCAGTTTGAGGAGTGGAAGCCTACTACCAAGGTACTAAAGGATGTCAAGTATAGGCTTGAGGTTATTAAATCAAAGCTATGACTGATTGGATAGGGTCGTTTATGGTGTCTGGAGTTTAGCATATTACATTTAGAAATACCCAGGTGATTTGCGGAGTAATTAGAGGTGGCCTACGATTTTACGCTTTTGTTGGCTTAAAACGGATAAACAAATACAACATTTATACATACTCCATGCAGATTCCGGGTTTGAGTTGCAAAAATTCCCAAGGGGGGTGGGTTATACTATGGACTTATAGCCATAGAATCCATATACTAGTTACAGTAGTTATAAACAAAACCGCAGGCTGTAGCCCCAAGCGATCGAGCGCCCTTACTTGGATCACAAGTATTTCATTACGATTTGGGGAGCATAGTGGCAAATTACAAGGGCCTCGGATAATAGACTTTCCGGCCGGTGCGACCCTTGAACAAATGCCGAAGCGCATCATCGACGAGGCTGGACCCTCAATTCTGCTTACTCCACAACATCAATATCTTATTGCTTTGATTCTTCTCGTGCTAGTGGCCTTATTGGATATTTATTGTTTTGGAAGATCGCCGTCTGCTACGCTCATTAATCACATGTCGTTTTGGAACAAAAACCCCTCCACCTCGAAGCAAAAGATTCGAACAGAGAACGTCCCAGTTAGAGCCTCACCAGGGACCACAAGCAGGGCGCCGTCTCGCCCACAGAGTGAAGCGCGCCGAGCGCCAAGTCTGCCCAAGTCGAAGCCCTCGGGGCAGACAAGCAGAGACTCGCGAAAGGATAGTTATTCCACGAAACTCAGCCTTCCGCAAAGATCCATCAGCCGCAAACGATCTCCAGTATACCAGAGGATAGAAAGTGATACAAGCGAAGATGAAGGAAATGAGTCGCCGTCAGTTAATAAAAGACAGAGATTGACACCAGGGGAGTTGGACGATCCAACCCGAAGTCTGCCGTCGCGGAAGAAATTTTCGCAAATAGATTCTACGCTTTTGATTCATGCCGCCGATATCGCATCTCATAAACTTAGTTACCGAGCCGCATTTGGGGATACAGACGTGGAAGAGGCTCCAGTGTGTCTTCAATACCCTGGAAGCTCAATAACAGAAAAGTGCGCCTCATGTTGTATGCCGAAAATGACTTTACTGACATCAATATAGATACGAGCTAGTGTTCAAAAAAGATTCATTCGACCCCGTGGAGGAAATATTAGGAGTAATAAAGGACTTCACAGATTTCTTCCTCGATGACGAAAATGCGAAGCCTTTCGTGGACCCGGACACTGGTATCATCCGGCGCCTTGAACGTGCAAGAAACCTCGGTTCGTTGGAGGGTTTTAAGAGCGCCCTTGCCGATTATAACGCTGCAGTAGAGTCATTGCGGCAAGAAGAGGATATTGCCAAGATACTCGACAAGAAGCAGAGCGTTTCCGAAAGCCTTGTGGTTAGAATAATGGCCCAGACTTATGACCGAGCAGTCTCTCCGAAAGTTGATCTTCTTAGGAAATACGAGAATGGCACCAACGAGATTTACGGAGAGCTTAAATCTAATCTGGTATACAGAATTCTTGCCGAGACCAAAATAACTTCCGAGCAAGTATTTGTAGACCTCGGCTCGGGCGTAGCGAATGTCGTACTCCAGGCTGCGTTGCAGGTCGGCTGCGAAAGTTGGGGTTGCGAGATCATGGAAAATGCATGTTCAATAGCTGAAGCTCAGAAGGCCGAATTCGAAGCCCGTTGTCGGCTCTGGGGTCTCCAGCCAGGGTTGACAAGACTTGAACGTGGAGATTTCATGGTAAATGAGGATATACGGGCGGCCCTCCAAAGGGCGGACGTTGTCCTTGTGAATAATGAAGTATTCACACCAGAGTTAAACGTCAGCCTGGTCAACCTATTTCTTGACCTCAAAGAAGGCTGTAAGATAGTTTCGCTGAAATCTTTCGTGCCGGAGAACCGGAAAATCAGCAACTACAACAACAATGATCCCTCCAACATTTTGGATGTCGCAAAAAAAGCATATTCTACCAAGAGTGTCAGCTGGAAGGATGAAGGAGGAAATTACTACATCTCGACCAAGGATAGCACGAGGTTACAATTGTATGGTGATCGGAGTTGAGTGGACTAGTTTGTGATTTGGCCGAGGCCATTCATAACTAATGGAACCGATGAGAGGTTTGAGAGGTTTGGTGTCTTGAAGAATATGATATGTTCAGCCAGGGAGTCGCATTTTGAGCGTTATTGACATATATCCTTACAGTCATTGCAAAGCTCGTCAATACCATTATTCTCTAGAATTCTGAGGCTTCATTCATTGCGTCCGCTTCTTGGCCCATACGAGCCATCCAACGGTCTATCAGGTCTTTGTTCTCTCTTTTCAAGCGAGCCGTTTGTTGTTCCGCCATGTTAAGTTGTAAATCCAGAGACATGTTCTCATCTTGGACTTGCTGTATACAGTGTAAGTATTTCAGTTGAACTGGATGCGTGTAGGGGATAGTACCACCAATAGTTGAGCCTTTCCGCGTAGCTCTTCGTCCCTGTCTCTGACCTTCAAGATAAGCTGCGCCCTCTCTGCAGAGATATCCCTAATAAGAGTAGAATCCGCCTTGACTTTAGTTTTAAGCCCTTCCAGAGTTTCTTCCGTGACCTTAAGACGGCGCTGTAGTTGTCCCTTTGCTCGGAGTGCTTCCGCTAGATCGCCCTTTACTCGTGCAACTTCCTCTTGGTTACTTAAGCCAGGCGCATCATTTGCCGGCGAGGTAGGTATTGGAGCAGGCGGGTTTGCGGATGCCTTGGCCTCTAACGCAGCTGTCTGATCAGCAAGCCTGCTATCTGCGCCACTGTTAGGTTCCGTGCGATAACTTAGGGGACCAGGGCGTCTCACAGGCATCGATGAGATCATAGTTTGCTTTCTCTAGCTCGTCTTGTTGCCGCAGATTCTCTAGGTATTCTTGTCGCCAGGACGTCATTCTCAGCATTCGTGGGAGCGTGAGGGGACCATTTGTGATGTACCATTGCTTGTTCTATTTGGGAGGACATCGGTCACGCTCGCGGGGGAAGGCTGAGGTATTACCGCAGGACCTCAGCCTGGTTGATCACAGCCTGGTCGAAGGCAAGCAGCCAACTTCGCTTATTGGTCGAAGCTTAGACTGCCCATAATTGGGGGTCATAGGCTCTCCCCACGACGTCGGATAGGTCTAAGGTACAACACCAGGACACCCTTCGACTGTTGCTTCTGTTATTCTTGTTTAGCAACACGTCAAAAGTCGATACTATCTATCTGCCGTGCCTTACATTGTACACTCGAGCAGATCACATCGACAACTGATCAAGCCGCACCCAGACTTCGTTCATACATCACTACCCGCTCCGATGGCTTCCAGAAAGAAGATCCTCTTGAAGGTATGTGTCTTGAGTCGCTCCCCATACGTATGTGGACTATATCTGACAGTGCGATTGTGTCGTAGGTGATCATACTTGGCGACAGTGGTGTAGGCAAGACAAGTTTGATGAACCAATTTGTGCGCACCTCTCTCTCTGGCAGAGCTCTCTCACGGGCGTCCTGCGTCGCAGGCATCCATACTGATAAACGTTGGGTTAGGTCAACAAGAAGTTCAGCGCCAGCTACAAAGCGACTATTGGTGCCGATTTCTTGACAAAGGAGGTACTGGTGGACGACCGTTTGGTGACGATGCAGGTACGGCGACCCTACTACGACAAGGGATAATGAGCGCTCTTGCTGACGTTTTGCAGCTATGGGATACTGCTGGCCAAGAGCGGTTCCAATCATTGGGGGTCGCTTTCTACCGAGGTGCTGATTGCTGTGTTTTGGTTTACGATGTGAATAACTCCAAGAGTTTCGACACTCTTGATAGTTGGCGCGACGAGTTCCTGATCCAGGCCTCTCCACGGGACCCGGAAAACTTCCCATTTGTGAGTACTCTGTGGAACCCGCCAAATCTAAAACTAAAGTCCGGTCTAGGTTGTCCTCGGTAACAAGATAGATGTGGAAGAGAACAAGCGCATGGTAGGTCTACAGATAGCGCTGTCGGATGAACGAGTTAACTAACTGAGCATCAAGATCTCATCAAAGCGCGCAATGACCTTCTGCCAGTCTAAGGGCGGCATACCATATTTCGAAACTAGCGCAAAAGAGGCGATAAACGTTGAACAGGCTTTTGAAGGTATGATACAGTCCCCACTGAGCTCTTGGCAATCAAACATGTTCCCTCATGGAACGGTCAGTGCACAGTGACCTGGTAACTGACCTCAATCGCAGTTATCGCTCGCAATGCGCTTGCACAGGAGGAGTCAGAGGAGTTCAGCGGCGATTTTGGAGACCCGATCAACATCCACATCGAGAATGATAGGGACGGATGTTCTTGTTAGGTGCTATAGATATTGGGTAATCGAAGAGTCGGCTACCAAGACATTTCTAGTTGTCTGGTACATGTGGGTTCAAACACAGCTGGTATACTTGGCCTCCGGCGCCGTTTGCTTGCTGGAATTGATTTTGCGAGGAGCGCAGCCATGTATATAGAATCACTGGCTGAATGGCGCAGATGGGCGTTTTATTTCTTTAAGTCATTTCCAAGACTGTTTTACAAGCAATGATCGAATCGTCCTCCTTGCCTTCGTACACATTGTATTCTATTGCGAGTGCTTTATACTCCAGTAGCTGGCAGAGTCTGTTCTGAGGATGTTTCCTGCACTATAACGCCTCTCTCTCTCTCTACCTTTGTGGACATTGCGATATAATCATGCCGACAGTGACAACGGGTGGTAATCTACTGTATTCACAATGTTCCATGTGCTCGGGCAGCAGCGTGAAACATATGGGTGTGAGTAGGCTTGTGTTCCGAAGGATAAGGGTGCTGAGTGAGGCAGGAGGTCAAAGTACGCACCTTGAAGGGTAGCCCGCCATGGTCAATGCACAGATAAGACAGGAGTACCCTAGCCGAGTGATGTCGCCTTCACAACACCAATACGATTGCGAACTCTCAACTCGTCGCACAAACCGTGATGTCTCCGCCCACTGTCTCATCAACCTCTTCAGCTGTCTGGTTATGTGAATAAGGACACATCGAAACGTACATGTACATATACGAATCTCACAAGAAAGAATTAAGCGGCTGCGCCGGCGCTTCCGTTCGAGCAGCAATATCCTACCAAGCTAAGGCCGACATCGAACTCCTTCCATGGATCGAACAACCGGGCTCGCCTTGATGAGAGTGAGGCCTTGAGTTTTCCAAGACTTTACAGTTCCCCACAACTCCACATATAGTTCATCATGACTTCGTCGGACCAGTCTGCATCGTCGCCAGGGGCGGTTGATACATATGAAGCTGAACACTTCAGCGATAGGGCGTCGGAGGAAAACTACCAGCGCTCCCTGCCTGAAGAACCAAGCCCGAAAGCTTCTGGTTTCAGAGCTAGCACCGGGCTGCAGAATGTAGCTCGCCGAACACTGGGCATCATCCTACTTCTAGTAACCGTTATATTGTGGACGGTCTCAAATTTCCTCGCGAGTGTGAGTGGTTCAACCAGGCTTCAAAGACTGTGTCCGCTAACTGTATTCAGTACATCTTCGCGGATAACACATATTCAAAACCATATTTCCTCACATTCTTCAACACGGCATTTTTCGCCATATCTTTGATCCCGATTCTATGGCGGGTAGCACATCAACAGGGAGTCCGTGAATTAAAAACATCGTCGGTTTCATTCTTCCATCACCTTCGGGGTGGCCGGCACCGCAATGAGCAGCATATAGGGGACGATGGTGGGCAACTAGATCTTGACGGGCACTCTGCGGCGCCATTATTGCAAGGCGATGCTTTGGGTTCTACCTCGGGCGGATCGGTTCTAGATGCGGGAGAGAATGCGACCGCCGTCCTCAGTTTAAGTGAGACCGCTGTGCTGAGCTTGGAATTTTGCTTTCTGTGGTTCCTCGCGAACTATTTCGTTGCGGCATGCCTCGAATATACGAGTGTTGCAAGCTCAACGATTCTCACATCCACAAGCAGCATATGGACGCTTATTTTCGGTGCGCTACTCAAGGTTGAAAAATTCACCATTAAGAAGCTTATTGGCGTCCTTGCGTGTCTAACTGGCATCATAATGATCTCCATGGTAGACTTGTCTGGGGATAATGATGACAACCGTGGCACGTTTCCACATAAGTCCCAAAGAGAAATCGCTATAGGTAAGGACATCTCGATTTGCCCATCCTAGGCCCCGCAGCAGCATGACCCTAATACTGCAAACAGGAGATATATTGGCCTTTGGCTCAGCTGTGTTATATGGAGCATACTCTGTGGTTATGAAGAAACGAGTCCAGAATGAAGATCGCGTGAATATGCCGCTCTTCTTTGGGCTGGTTGGCTTATTCAACATAATTTTACTCTGGCCAGGATTTATTATTCTACATTATACTGGGGTTGAGACGTTCGAAATTCCGCCAACAGGCAAGATTTGGACAGTTATTGTGGTAATTATCACCACACAGGTCGTGGCGTATTACAATACGACAACGACAATATCTCGAGGTTAGAGCTGACAAAAACAGTTAAATTCAGTGTCATCTTTTATTAGTGACTACTCATGGGCATATGCAATGCTCTTGACGACTCCACTGGTGGTAACCGTGGGGCTGTCATTGACTATCCCCCTATCTTTGGTTGGGCAGATGGTCATTAGTTCGCAGTACTCAAGCGCGTTATATTGGGTGGGAGCATTTGTCATGGTTCTTTCGTTCCTTTTCATTAATCATGAGAGCCACGAAAAGGATGAGGAAGACGCGGCAGCATAGCAGGAGAAATACCCCGGACATTGAACCTTGGAGCGTTTGAGATGATATGATGTGGTGCCGGGAGCTGGTCCCCCCGGGAAACCAACGGAAGTTGCCCAGAATTGGATTTTATAAGAGAGTACTTTTGTATTCGCAGAATTGTAGAACGATGAAGTGTATACAGATGAAGTAGACGCGTGGTGTATGGGGAGGGAGATAGCAAGTGATCTGGGATTGGTTATGTGCCCAGAAGCGCATTCGAGTAAGCAGCGACAAGAGAAGCTCCGTCAAGCGATCAGGGCCGGGTCAGCAACTGTGAACCTATATGCCAACAATCTATATGATCAAAAACCGTCTCTTCACAAGCTGCTGCAAGTTTAGCCACATGCTACTTATCGTACCACGGCACAATCCAGATGCGATGCTCGAAACTATACACGAATGAATAACCCTTTGTGATTTCAGAACTTCCTAAGCATAACAATGGCCGAAAAGATGTCAGGATATTCGTATAACTAACAATCTTTATGCTGGCATGAAATTGATAGCCCCTTGACTCCACCGGTAAAAACAATGTAACCATTATACCAACCCGTAGGATGTTGCTCTCTACTTGCGGCTAGTTTACTTCTTTTTTGCTGCTCGCTTCAGCCCACGAGTATCCTTCTTCATCCTAGCATCCACCATCTTGTAACGACCCTTCACTCCTCTTGGTCGTCCAGCAATACCTCCTCGGCCACCACCAGCAACAACCACCTTCACCTGGGTCTTCGGCTTCTTCTTCGCCGCATTGCTCATGAGTTTGGTGATGCTCGAGGCCTTCTCCTTCTCGGTCATACCCTCTTCATCGTTAAGCAGGGCGGACTTCTTGCGTAACTTCTCCAGTCGTTGAGCTGCGTGGAACTTCTTTCGGTCCTTAGCCTCTCGGACCTTCTTGATAGGTCGCGCATTCATAGCCCTCAGCTTCTCCTTGATAGCAGCAGCTCCTGCGGCTGATATAGGGCGATGCGGCCTGTCATGCTTTCCCTCGTCATCCAAGAACCACTCAGGTAGACCATCGCGGTCTTTGAAAGCATACTTGTTGAAACCTTCATCGACCAGATCGTAGCTAGACTTCTGTCCTGAAGCGATTTGCTGGGCAAGCGTCATGGCTTCCGCGGTAATAATGTCAATATCTAATATTTGTTAGCTTAATGAAATTCTGATACGGGGCTGGGTATTACCAAGTTTGCCATTCTTAAGTGGCTGCCCCTGATCTTGCCATTGCGCGTCTCTAGAGTCCCTCTTGACTACCTCAAATCCGTCTCCACTATCCGAGTCGTCAGATTCTTCAAAACCATTCGATGTTGAGACTGGCTGGGATTTTGACGCTTTCTTGACTTGGGCTCGTTTGCTTTCAGCCAGGTCTTCCAAATCATCCAAACCGGCAGCTAGTTCCTGCTCATCTTCGTCATCATCGGCTTCCGATTCTTCTTCCACGACGCCACCGATATCTTTGAAAATATCTTGATCGAAAAATTGAGCAGCTCGCTTTGAAAGACCGTTGGGTTTTTGCTCGTCGTTGTCGAGATCCGTAAGAAGAGACTTGGTTACCGGTGCCCCTTCATCATCGGAGGATTCGTCACTGCTGTCATTCTCCAATTTCTCGTCGTCGCTAGCGTTATCGGCGGAGAACCCTTCCCAATCTCCATCTTCGTATTCTTTCCTGTTCTTTTTCGCTCGGAACTTCGCATCTGATTCCGACTTTCGATCTTGGTATTGGTCGTACATTGAATCCAGGTATCGATCCAGTTGGTCTTCTTCCTCATCACTCTCCTCTTCTTCTTCATTCAAGAAAACGCCATTTTCACCTCCCTGCCTCGACTCAGCCTCCGTCAGAATAGCCATTTTTCCCTTTGAAATTTTGTCCACGGCACCAGCCTTATCAACTGACTTCAGCGCAAACATTGAGCCCTCTCCGTTCGGGCCAGCCTGTTCAAGACCGATCTCAGTTGGTGCTGTCATGTGCAACTGCATCCTAATGATCTCCTTTTGTCTCTTTTCATTCTCACGCCTACGCTCCCTCTTCTTCCTAGCCGTCTCTTTTTCACTTAATTGTTGGAGATCCTCTTGTATGCGTAGCTCCTCGTCCATAGGCTCCACTTCGGCGACTTCCTCGGTAGCTGCTTCCGCTGCAATGCTCTTTTTCGTAGCAAATCCAAACTTCTCGCGAACCTTCAGACGCCACTTGAGCAGATTCCGGAATTCCTTTCGGCCCAAAACGCGGAGATCCTTGCAACAATCTCTAATCTCCTCCGTCGTCTCTGGCATCTTGTCCAGAGCTGCAAGAGCAACGTCGCCATTTGGTGGTTGGTCGAAACTAAAGCGGTTGAGACTTCCAAGCATAGCAATTGGGTCGGTAGTTTGAATGAATTCGCTGGCGGGAACCTCCTTGAACTGAGTATAGTTGCCCTCCTCATAACCATCTCTCTTCCTCTTCTTGATCTCTGGGTTGAAAACCTTAGCTTCGTTATTTGGTGTAGGATCTGCTAACTCCGCGAAGACGAATTTCGGGTCCAAGAATTTAGGATCAATCCTCTTCGGGGCCTTGAAACCTTGACACACAACGAAAATTTCGGCAGAGACGTTACGGGACGACGGTGGCTTGGTAGCTTCGACTTTCGTGAACAGTTGGTTGAAAACCCACAGTAAACTGTTGTAGTCCTTGGATCTAAAAACCTTTGTAACAAATGTTCCTCCCTCGACAAGGAATTCTGTGGCGAGTTTCATGGACTGAAGAGCCAATTCTGCTTGGTTGAAAGAATCCTGTACCCAGGCAGTACCAACGTTTGGCGCACCGTCGTGCAAAACTGTGTCTGCTTTCCATGTCTTGAAGTGGGATCGAATTGTCGCGCGACATTTATCAGTGGTAATATCGCCTTGGAATGTAATGACCCGAGGAATCGCTTTGATGGGCGACAGATCGACTCCGACGATGAGACTGTTCACCGGCATACACTCTGCTGCAACTTGAGACCAAGACTATAAACCATTAGGAAAATGCGTAGATCAATGAAGGATGTGAAGACTTACTCCAGGCGCGGCGCAAAGATCCAACAATACTTTACTCTTTTCAAGAAAGCCATACTTCTTATTGAGCTGAATCAGCTTGAAAGCGGCACGGGCACGATAACCTAAGGATATCAATATTAGCAAAAAGGCCAATTTATGTTTCATGCAGGCAGTAAAAATATTGCCGCCTCGAAACTCGTATTAATCCACAATGGTATTACCTTTCTCCTGCGATGATAATTAGCTCTGTAAACGTGAGGCAACGAGGGACGGTGGAGGTTACCTTTGCCAATTTGTACCATTTATCCAGACGGCCTTTGCCGTGCTTCTTCTGGATACCCATGGCGACGTATTCAAGCTGTTACCGTCGGGTGAGAGGCACAGTCGAGATTCGTCGGGGGAGTGGTGTAGTGGGATATCACAACCTCAAATAAAAGGTACATGGGCAATGAAGAAAAAACGAAATGTCCAGCGACTCGGAGCGGATTAATATGTAACCGAGAACCTTTTTCCATGCGGGATGTGGGGAAGATAAGATAAGATAAGATAAATTTACGCGTAAAGTTGCTCGCGTTAGAAAGGTCGACGCGTAGCACTTGGCAATTAGGGGACCATGCGCGTCTTGGATTCATGTGCGAAATCGCCTCTAACCACCTCCACCAGCCCGACTTTTCCTTGTCCTCGACTCACTGGAGAATAATATATCACCCGTCTCGAATAAACAAAAGGACTTCGTCGACATCACAAAATCGAAAGAAACGGTCTCTACACAATGGCGCCTCCAGGGGCGAGCTCGAAAGAGAAGCGGATGACTTCAATAACGCCTCGAAAGTTTACTCGATTCTTCACTCCAAGATCCCATGGCCCCAGTGCAGCTGGGTCATCGAGGAGGATTCTCTTTGATGTAACAGCACCGGCGAATAATCGAAGGGGGGTACAGTCAAGTCCTATCCGACCACTCAGTACGATTGCGGACCAAGAGAATAGCCCAATCTCATTTACTCGAGATATGAAGAGGCGCAAACTATTACATACTCCTGAGCCGACCTTGTCAGAGAAAGGCTCTCCTTGTGACGACCCATTTAGTAGCCATGCTGGAGACTTGACCCCGGAATATGGCTTTTCTTCCAGCTTTGCTGGTGAAGGTTCCGAAAGATCGATTTGCGAGCTATCCACGCATCCCGACTACAATGACGATACTCCCAGGTGTATGATTAGTGAAGAGCCAAGGACAGGACGCTATGCATTACCAATTCGACAGTCAAGTTCGCGAGGGCTGGCAGGGAACCTGCTCCGCTCACGGCATGGTTCGATACCCTCGCGCCGCCATGACACCAGTTCTCCTATTTCTGGTATGCAATCCAGCCTTCCATGTAGATGCAAGCTAATTTTGTTTTCAGACTGGCAAGATGAAACCTCGTCGTTCTATTCTCGTCCAGAGGACACACATTTCTGCAGCAGTCTGGAGGGTCCCGATCGATGCATACCGTTTTGTGTAGCAAGCTGCAACAGTATGTCCCCATATATATCGTCTTTGTTTCACCCTCTAATATTCTCAATTAGCAAACTCCCTAATGGCTGTCGGCGACGAGGAAGGCCGTATACGGATATTAGAATCTGCCAAAGAGAGCAAACCTGCTTTCAAAGATATATACGTCTCATTCCGGCCGCATTCCAACGCCATTATCGACATGTGTTTCTCCCAAGACGATTCCCTCATTGCAACCGCCTCCGGCGATCAAACTTCCAGAGTCATTGACATGGCTACCCAAACGACAATATCAGTTCTCAGCAACCACACCGCATCACTCAAACAAGTCCGCTTCCAACCAGGAGCAGCAAACAACAGCGTCCTCGCGACATCCAGCAGAGACGGCAGCGCCCAAATCTGGGATCTACGATGCAAAGGCATGGAAGGCCCAGTCCAAAGCATCCAAATCCCCCTCGACCCAGCCGAGACCCCCCTCCAACCAGCCGCTCCCACTAGACTGAACTACGGCTGCGCCATAAACAGCATCTACCAAGCTCACCGCTCCGCTGCCCCCTCCCGCACCCTCCCAGCACTCACATCCACCGATGGCCCAACCCGCGGCGAGATCCCCGGTCGCGCCGGCGACGTCTCCGTAACAGCCCTCACCTTCCTTCCCGCAGGTCACGAACACCTCCTCCTGACCGCCTCCGAATCCAACGCCACCGTCAAGCTGTGGGACATCCGCGCTCTCCAGCGCCCTCGACGACCACCGACCGCATTATCCGCCACCGCCTTACCGCGCAGCCACAGCCAGTGGCGGCACTTTGGCGTCAGCTCGCTGAACATTAGCGGCGATGGGAGTAGGCTTTACTCCTTGTGCAAGGATAACACCGTGTATGCGTACTCGATGGCCCATCTCATTCTCGGCCGCGCACCCGATCTCTCGGCAAAGAACCCCCCTCGCAGACACCCCCTGGCGAGGGAGCAGGAGGGGTTGGGACCGCTGTATGGGTTTAGGCATCCGAAATTACATGTTACGTCCTTCTACGTCAAGTCTGCCCTCCGCGAGGCAAAGAATGGGAAGTCAGAGATGCTAGCGGTGGGGAGTAGTGATGGGTGCACCATCCTCTTCCCTACCGATGAGCGATATCATCGTGACGGCGGCTCTACTATTGCCCCTCCCGCCACCCCCAGTTCTTCAGCGCTTGACAGCGATTCCGACGACGGCCTCCCCCAACTCCCGCCGCTGCGCAAGCAAACCGATGCGCTCAACGCACCGCGAGTCGCAGACGGCATCCCGATCTACAACAACGGGACGCCGCTGGTGCGCGGACACGACAGGGAGGTTGGCGCGCTGACATGGACGGCGGGCGGGGAGCTGGTGACGGTCGGAGATGATTTCTTGGTGAGGTGTTGGAGGGAGGGGGAGGGGGCGAGGG